>PVKE010007037.1:0-52086 GCA_004027555.1 Craseonycteris thonglongyai | reverse complement strand
ATGTAACTCACCTCTTTAAGCCTGAATATCAGAAAGCTTTTACTTAGATCATGCCACACACAAGGCAAAGTTAAATTTATTTATTATAGATGAGCTTCTCCCCACTTATTCTGCCCAGAGCAGGACTGTATAACCTGAATAATAATTAGGAAACAAATTTCCTTGATGCCAAATCCAGACAACGTTTATAATAGACAACCTGTTCCCCTGGAAAGTTAAAAGTGGCATGATTATCCAATTGTCCTTGGGAGTATCTTAATACTGTTTTGAGGAGCTTCTGGAAAAAATACATTTAATGACTTGAATTTTGGCTAGAGCACCATAATACAGCTCATAGAGACTCCAGTTCTGATGCTTTATTTTGTTGAGTGTAAGTGTTACAAGAGAAATTTGGCTTCAGTGTTTCCCTAGAAAAAATTACTCTTGGATCATTTTTATTAGATTTTGACTTCCAAAAATGTAGCACAAAAGAGCAGAAAGCAAAGAGGGGATACGAAAGATAATTTCTTGGAAAATAGGGGGCATCTCTGTGAATATACTACTACTAATTATAGGGGGAAACATTTTCATATTCATGTTTAAAATGGGAAGAAATAATAGCTAGAGGTAATATGACAGTCTGGTACTACTAATACTAACGATGAAGACTGTGTTCTGAAAGAGGCTTTTTAAATGTTGATTGTGTGAGTAAATCTAAGCAAGGACAAATACACACATATGACTTTGTACTACTGGCTAAAATAATCACTGTCACAAGTCCTGGTGACTGAACAGTTACTTCTTTGAACACAGTGGTTTTACTCTGTTGTTAGTAAGTCTTGGAAAATGGTAAAAGAAGACAAAAAAGGGAACAAAATGAGAAACAGAAAGTTTTGAGTTTTAAGTTATCCTTAATTTTGACCTAATCAAGAATTCTAATGCTAAATAATACCAGTATATACTATTTCAGATTGGAATCTGATATGCTGTGTATTAAAAAAAAACAATAGCTTTGATACATAGAAGTTCTGCCCTGATAGTGGAAGTGATAATTCAATCACCAAATAAATAAAAGGCATGCCATTTTATATTCAGCAAGATTTCTGTATAGTAAACAGAGTCTATAAATTTGCTATCTGTATTCACAAGAATATTGCTGATTGGTTTTATTATTTACATTAAAAAGCAAAGTTAACAAATAAGCCTTCTAGCCTCCAGGGAATTTTATAAGTATCAAGCAAATGTATAACTGATCTGATTTTATAAAAGGAGATTTTGCCTTTGGGGTTAAGAAAATAATGCTCTTGTCATATACTGAGGGGTAAATTTACAAATGTTAATCAATTTACTGAGAACAGGAAGACTAAATTACCTTCTGATTACTACTTTTATATGTTTATCATGCCTTTTAAGTGTTACACACAGTGTAGCTGGATGAGAATAATTTCTTTGTCAGAGAACTGGGCTTGAGTCTCAACTTTTAGCTTCAATCAGTATGGCTGACTGGGCACATATTCTACACCCCCACTTACCTCAATAGCTTGAATTTACAGAAAAATTATTATGAGCATGTTATATAACAGAACTTGATGATGAAAATAAAATAAATGGGATTAGATATGTGAACAAAAAAAAAATTAAGTATTAAACTCCCCAAAGACATATCTGATTCAGGGAAGCAAACTCAAAGATAATAGAAGTAAGGAGTGGGAGGAAGTCAGGGACATATATTGAGTAATTAATAATGACACTACAATCAAAGATTCAAAGAAGCTCGGATTCTTGCCTGTTTCACCTTTATTCTCTCTAGCCAAGCAGTAGGCAGCAGAAATGTTGGGTTCATGCTCAACCAGACAAGGGAGCTAGATAGAACTTGCAGTGCAGAAGAGCGACCAAAGACAAACTTCAGGAGGAAAATATAACTTGCAAAACCAGAAAATAAGTTAATTGTAAAATCTTTTCTTACACACGTTCTAGAATGTTTCTGCTTTCAGAGGAAAAAAAGATGCAGTATTCATAACTTACATGCAAAGACAGGCAAGTAGGAATTATGAAATACAAAGATGAAAAGAAACCAAGAACTAGCAAGTTTGAGGAAAAACAATTATGGAAGGCAAGCGACAAAATCAACAATAAACCTACAGGCTGGACAATGGTGTAAAAAAGGAAAGAGGAAACTTTAAAATAAATATGATTAATATACTTAGAAAGATTATATCCCATCTACAGAAGATTGGCAAACAGACAACAGAAAAACTAATATTCAAAATATGAAAATTCAAGAGATGAACAGAATAAAAATGGGCTTAGATGAACAGGACATAAATTAGTTGGAAGAGAAAGTGGAAGGATTCTCCCAGATCAAAGGAAAAGTGAAATTTGATTGAAAAAGCTATATTTAAAATATAATAAAATGTTTCAAAATAGCTAATAGGGGTCCCACAGTATAATAAATACATAAGGAGTGTGTGCATGTGTGTGAGTGTGGCAGTGACGGTGTGTTGACAGCAAAGAAAAAATATTAGACAACATCCTAGGGCTAAAGTAATACTAAAACCTTGTATTAAAATGATTCCAAAAAATGAATAAGATACATTTTAAAATAACATATATAGACCCATCATGGTGTGTGTTTCACATTTCAGAGCACTATGAATGTAAAAAAAGGCAAAAATGAAAATGGGAAAAATGTTAACTGAAAAGGAACTTGAATTACATTACTATTTTAGCAACATTATATGATGCAAGGTATTTGAGTAATATCTTTACTATTCTGAGAATTTCATATTTTCTTATTACTGAGTAGTATTCCATTGCATAAATGTACCACAACTTCTTTATCCAACCATTTGTGACAATATTGGTGGACCTGAGATCATCATATTAAGAGAGATAAGTCAGACTGAAAAAAATAAAAAACCACATGATTTCACTTATATGTGAAATATAACTGAAAGTAACAAAGAACAAAAACTCATGGACACAGTCAATAGTTTAGTGGTTACCTGAGGGTAAGGGGGAGGGGTTGAGGGAGGAGGGAGGGAGAATCAAATATATGATGATAGAAAGAGAACTGACTCTGGGTGCTGAGCACATAATTCCATGCATAGACAATGTAATGTAGAATTGTATACCTGGAACCTATGTAATTTTACCAACCAATGTCACACCAATAAATTTAATAATTAATAGAAAGTGAGAAAAAATTCTGAGAATAAACTTAATTGTAGAACCCCAACCTCAATGATACTTATCTTTAAGTAAGAACTGAGAACGTATATTACCCTTTTGAAGGATTGATGGGAAGATATGATTCAGAAAAAAAAAAATTAAAGAACAAGTATATAGATATCAATTGGTTTTAGCTATTTATAGCAAACAATATAGCTTATATATGTATATTAAATATGACTCATCACTAGAATAAGAATATATATATATATTCTTTATATAATATATATATATATATATATATATATATATATATATAATTATTTATACACTATATACTACTAAAGGAGAAAAAAATCTAGGAAATAAGATGGATCAATCCAAGAAAAGTAAAGAAAGAAAACAAGAGTGGAAAATAAAAAATAAGATTAAAAAAATAAGGACAAAAATTTGGTGGTCAAACTATACCAATGTATTTATTCTATTATTAAATGTCTGAAATCTTAAATTGTTGAACTGAAAAAAATCCAGCTAGAAACTGTTAACAAAGAGAAATTAAGAATAAAATGATAGATGCTCATTTATCAATATTTAAAAATAATATTGAAAAGTACAAGCTATTGAAAAAATGTTATTATACTGTCTGAGATAAAATGGACTTTAAGACCAAAAGTATTAAATGAAACAAAAGGAGATATTTCATATTTTAAAAGTCAAATCATTAATGCAATTTCTATCAAAATTCCACAAACATTCTTTCAAGAAATAGATAAAAAAATTATCAGATTCCTTTGGAACCACAAAAGGCCCCAAATTGCCAAAGCAATCCTCCAAAAAAAACCAATAAGGCTGGAGGAATCATGCTCCTTGACTTCAGTCTATATTACAAAATGTCAATAATCAAAACAGCTTGGTATTGGCAGAGAAACAGACATACAGACCAAGGGAACAGAATCAAAAACCCAGAAATAAACCCACAAATATATGGACAGATAATTTTTGACAAAGGAGTGAAAAATATACAATGGGGAAAAGAACGCCTCTTCAGTAAATGGTGCTGGGGAAATTGAAAATTCACACAAAAAAGAATTAATCTGGACTGTGAACTGTCACCATATACCAAAATTAACTCAAAGTGGATTAAAGACCTCAACATAAGATCCAAAACTATAAAGTACATAGAAGAAGGCATTGGCACTAAACTTACAGACCTTGGGCTCAGAGAGCACTTTCTGAACTTGACCCCAAAGGCAAGGGAGGTAAAAGCAAAAATAAATGAATGGGACTATATCGAACTAAAAAGCTTCTACACAGCAAAGGATACTGTCAACCAAGTAAAAAGGAAACCAACCAAATGGGAGAAAATATTTGCAAACAATGCCTCTGATAAGGGACTAATATCTAAAATATATAAAGGACTCATACAACTCAACAACAAAAATACAAATGATCCAATTAACAAATGGGCAGAAGACCTAAACAGGCAGTTCTCTCCTGAAGACATGTGAACAGCCAACAGATACATGAAAAAATGCTCAACATCACTAGCAATTAGGGAAATGCAAATTAAAACCACAATGAGATACCACCTCACACCTTGTTAGAATGGCTATAATCAACAAGATAAGGAATAACAAGTGCTGGAGAGGCTGTGGACAAAAAGGAACCCTTGGGTGGGAATGTAAATTGTTACAACCACTATGGAAGGCAGTGTGGAGATTCTTCAAAAAACTAGGAATGGAATTGCCAAATGACCCAGCAATCCCTTTCCTGGATATCTACCCAAAATACCTGAAAACTTTAACCCATGAAGATACCTGTGCCCCAATGTTCATCGCAGCACTGTTCACAGTGACGGAGTCGTGGAATCAACCAGTGTCCTCTGATAGATGACTGGATAAAGAAGTTGTGGTACATTTATACAATGGAATACTACTCAGAAATAAGAAAAGATGAAATACAGCAATTTGTGACAACATAGATGAAGCTTGAAAACATCTTATTAAGCAAAATAAGTCAGAATGAAAGAATCAAGAAACACATGACCTCACTGATAGGTGGAATATAAAACTGAAAGGAACAAAGAAACAAAGACTCATGGACACAGTCAATAGTTTAGTGGTTACCTGAGGGTAAGCGGGGAGGTGGGTGGGAGAGATGGGTGGCGGGGGAATAGAGAGGGGGAATCAAACATACAGTGATGGAAAGTGAGCTGATTCTGGGTGATGAGCACATAATGCAATGTATAGACAATGTAATGTAGAATTGTACACCTGGAAACAATGTAATTGATATCAATCAATGTCACCCCAATAAATTTAACAATAAAATAAATAAATTTTTAAAAAGTCAAATCATAGAAAAGGTATAGCCATGATAAACACTGATGCAACTTAATCACAGAACTTGGAAATATATACATTAGAAACCAAGAAATACAGAAAATTTTGATAAATCCTCAAAATTTTCAGGATGCTTCTCTTAAAAACAATTGGTACAACTTGATTCCAATGATAAATATGTATTGACTTTTGTATCAAGTACGTGGTGAATATACATTATATTTTAAAGCCCTTGAAATAATCACCAAGTTTGATCATCAATCAGGTCACAAAAAGGAATATCAATCAATTTCCTTAAGAAGAAATACTCTAATCACAGTACAATATACTTCTTTGTACCTGTGGGTGAAAGAAGAAATCAGAAAGAAAGCATTTAAAACAATATTTTGAACACAGTGAAAATACAATATGATATATCAAAATTTAGAGATTGGAGCTAAATTATTGGTTAGAAGAAAATTTATAGCCTTCAGCTCACATATTAGAGAATATAACCTATAACCTATATTATTTAAAAATAATTCATTTTTAAAGGGTAGGAATATAACAGCAAATTAAATCTAGAGAATGTAAAATGAAAAGAATAATTAACATAAGAACCTACATGACTGAACTGGAAAATAAACTTCTATTAAAGATAGCTCAAGAAAATATTATCATGTGTTACTGATCAAAAGAACACATGTTATCAAAATTTTTAAAATGCAAATCATACAGATATTAAAAAAAATAAAGGGAACAGTATGAACAATTTTATGCCAATAAATTTATGTTAGATAGTAAAAATAACTGGAAAATATAAAATATCTTGCCAAACTTGACACAATATGAAGTAGGCAATATCTGTGGCTTGTTAACTAACCAAAATTTAAACTCATAATAAAAAAATCGGCCTCTGCTTAAATCCAGTCTCATTCTCACAATCTTAGCCCTTCATTTGTGAATTTTTTTCAGTTCCTCAAACATTCTCTTTAAAATCCACATCCTTGTCTTGATTTGTTTTTTCTCTACACTCCCTGCAATTCCTAACTCTGGCTCATCCATTGAACCTCCATCTATAAATGGCTTCCTTTAGTTTTTTTTTTTTTTTTTCTAAATTCCATAAGTGAAGAAAATGCCCTTCCTAAAAATTATTTTAAAACAACACATAGTTAACCATTTCCCTACTTTTATTTCATGATCTCTTTTGATTCTATTTTGTTCTTGCAAAGGACTTTGTATCTTTATACTTACTTTTTTTTTTTTAAATGTGTTTCTATTTTCTCACTTAGTAATAGCACACATACCTTTGGTAACTATTCAATATTCAAAGTGCCATTCTTTTGTAAAAACCATGCTAGGTTATTTTTAGTCAGGTCCCTACTCCTTGCAAAGCATTTTCTAATGTAGAATATTTGTGAATTTATTAGGAAATCCCTTCTTCAAAATTGCTTCAGAGGAGAGGCAAATGAAAATATTTCTCTATACTTAATAACAAGTTTATGTAAAGAATTGACTTTATTTGTATGCCTAAAATGAGAATATTGGATTAATTGCTATAAATTTGTGTTTTCTCTCAAATTTAGCATTTGTTTTCTGCAGAGCAGAAATTCTGACTCTTATTCGTGTGACTTATACTTACATGCTTCTCACTTTCTCTGGAATTTAGTTTATCTTTAAGATAAGGGGTTTAGGTTTCATAATATT
Organism: Craseonycteris thonglongyai; assembly: GCA_004027555.1. NCBI lineage: Eukaryota > Metazoa > Chordata > Mammalia > Chiroptera > Craseonycteridae > Craseonycteris > Craseonycteris thonglongyai. Next base: position 44,908 of record PVKE010007037.1, on the reverse strand, counting down.
TGTAGTGCCTTATATATCTAAAATTGTAGAATAATTTAAATGTTAATATAAAATGTATATTCCACAACAGGGACTTTAAGCCTAAATATGTGTTTGATTCCACCACATGAATTATGCTATTGCCTAAAGGATTTACCAGTTTTCTTTAATATATATAAAAATATCATAAATATGTATATATTATATGTAAGAAATACAGAAATTTCCCAATAACAGCAGGTAGATATTAAGACATGTTAAACCTTTCTACGACACATGCCACGGTTAATCTCTTTTGAAAGTGTTTCGTCAAGGATGCATATAACTTTGTTCTCTAACCATGAAATGGGGAAAACAAAAGACAAGAGAAACTGAGTACTGTTGGTAGTTAAGCAGACTGACCCTCTAATGCAGTGAAAATAAAACTTGAGCATCATTTAAAATGTATAATTTCCTTATGGTTATTTATACAAATAAAATAACTTTACTTCTTATGATGTTCAATAAATTTACCATGCAGTGGTTAGATAAAAATAATGTTGTTGGGGAAGCCGGGATGGCTCAGTGGGTTAGGCACTCACTTTGCAGCCCCCGGGACGGAGGGTCAAATCCCAGCCGCGGCCCGTTTGGACCCATATGCTGAACTGGGGAGTGGTCGCAGTTCAGTTCTCACCGGGGTGAGACCCCAGCCCAGTTCCTGCCCTGTGCAGCCCCACCCACCTGTGGAATGAAACTATGTGGAAAAGCCAATGATGTGCAACTGTGGAGACTGTTCTGGGCCCTCCCCCTTCTCTCTGTCTCTATCTCTGTATCTCTCTCTCTCTGTCAAAAACAATAAATAAATCTTTAAAAAAAAATGATGTTGATTAGGACATAAGCCACAAAATTACTTTATAAAACATGTTTTTATAAGTGAACAAAATAAATAGAAATGGACCTATCAAGCAGAGTAAGAATTGTGATTTCTCTAAACAGGGTTTCTCATGTGTAGCTATTGTTACTAATTTCAAGAGACAAACTAAGGCCTCCATCCGGGCTTTTCATTAACTTCCATTTCGTAGCAAGAATTGTCCAGATTTGGGAGTTGCCAATATAAAGCAGCGAATCCCCTCTGTCCACCTCCAAATGATACACGACTTCAGGCTGCAGTGCGGTATGGGAAAGTTATTAGCAAGGGCAGAGAAGCCAGACACATCACTGAGAGCTACACTGGATCTCCTGGTCCTCTCAGATAACACGCAACCAGCAGGCCCAGGTTCTGCATCACCTTAGTAGAGCTATTTGACCAAAATTTCCGTGCAATTCTAAACCACGTCTGTGATCAGTGTCCTCTCTTTGGTTTGAATATGAACCTGAACACCCCAGGCACCATCACTGAGTGGTCCTTGCAGCTTCTGGAAGTGCTACTGCCACCTGGTTGCCTTGTTTCTCTGCTACAGAAAGGCCCAAGGCAGCAGTTGGTGTAGGCTCCTGCTGCTCCCAGGATTCTTGTACTTTGCTTGGGGTCCTCCTCTGTGTCTTCTAGCTAGTGGTGTTCTGACAGATGTGTAACTACTGGCTCTCTGGGGGTCAGAGTGTGTGGGTGTGTGTGTGTGTGGGGGGGGGAGCCTTGATCTGTATGTAGCATTTGCCAATTGTCATTTTGTAAATACTCCCACTATGGCCAATTGGCACCTACCCAGAGAGATCACAGAAGAAGGAGTTGGGAAGAGATGCACAAAATGGGCTATGAGAATTGTATGTTTCTTTGCTAGCTCCAGCATACAGCTGCTTTCAGCTGTTTCTTTAAAAAGTTAATTTTTTCACTATTTTTTACCTGCTCCTCCTTTGTCCTATTAAAGCTACTTATAGCCCTCATTACTAAGGACTGGCTCATTCTTTGTGTTTATAGTTCTCCTGCTGCTGCTTCCTCCTCCACGTGCTCCTGGTTTTCTGCTCCATCTCTCCATTCCCTGTTTTTAGAATTTTTTAGGGTCAGAGAAAATTTAAGTGGCATAAACCATTATGTCACTGAAGACTATGTATTCTCCACATTCACTGTTTAAAAGTACAATGCATGACTTTTAATACTCCAAGGTGAGTTTATTGCTTACCCTGAAGACATCTACGCAAGTTAAACAAGGGGAACATGTGGGTCCCCATTGCATTTAAATGGATCACACCTTGCTCAACATTTTCCCCATCTGAATATGAGACAGAGAAGTCCAGTAACAACAAATGGTCATGAACAGTGCTCAAAACCATGCAAATAATTATATATTACCATCTTTTTCCTCTTTGATGCTTTCTCTCTATCTCTATAAATATATCAAACCTTGGAGTAGGGGTAAAGAAAGCAAAAAAGATCAGGAAAGCAGAGCTGTTATTAATTTATTTGCTTATTTTATTATCTAACTTTAATCCAGATATTCCAAGCTTAGAGAACCTTAGCTCATCAGATAGAAAAAGAAATGCTAATCTTGATACCTCATTCCCAGAGACCTAATCATTAGCAGAGTCATAAAGACAGTATCATAATTTGATTGTTTTTTTAGATTTATTTTATTGTTTTTGACAGAGAGAGAGACAGAAAGAAGGAGGAGGGCCTAGAGCAGTCTCTACAGTTGTACATCATCAGCCTTTGACATAGTTTCATTTCACACAGTTGGAGGGTGGGAGGTGGGGAGGGGTTCAGGGCAGGAACTGGATGGGAGCCCCTCACATGGAAAGCATGACCACACAAGCTGGGGGCCGAACTGGAGGCCTCCCACATGGAAAGCTTGCCCCAGTGAGAATGGAACTGGGTGGCAAACCCCAGTTCAGCATATGGGTCTGCACGGGCTGGGTAGGGGATTTGATCTTTGGACCCTGGGTCTGCAGGTTGAACACTTAACTGGCTGAGCCATCCCAGCATTTCACAATATGATTTTAAAGATTTATTGTTATTGTTTTTTGACAGAGAGAGAGACAGAAAGAGACAGAGAGAAGGGGGAGGGGCCAGAACAGTCTCCATAGTTGACATCATTAGTTTTCCACCTAGTTTCACTCCACAGGGGGGCACGGGGCTGCACAGGGCAGGGACTGGGCTGGGAGCCTCCCGCATAGGCCTCAGGAAGAACCTAACTGGGGGCACACCCCAGTTCAGCATATGGGTCCACATGGGCCTGGGCCGGGATTCAATCCCAGGCTCCAGGGCTGCAAAACAAGTGTTTAACCCACTGAGCCATCCCAGCTTCGCCCTCAGTTTGATTTTAGTATAACCAATTAAGAGGTATATTTATTGTTCATGTCATGTTTTGTTCTGTTTTATATTTTCTATATACTTTGGGTTTACTGGTGCCAGCATTTCTCAATTCAGCCGTAGCAATACAAATCAGTAATTCAAAGGGTATGGAAAGGGAGTTATTGTTTATATCTAGTCCCTGACTCTAAGAAAGAGTCAATGTAAATATTGAGCCAGAATTTTAGTCTGTGGCTTTGTTACGTAATTATACTTGTTTTTGAACTAAAATCTTCTTAGTTTGTTCTGAGTGTTTTTATTTTTATTTTATATACTTGCCTGAACTATTTTTTCCCATCCCATCCCTCCAGATTGGCTATTGAATTTTAAGTTTACTCTTCTGTATCATTCAATGAGCATTGATGTTCTTCCTTTACAAATTGTTAGAACATCTTTTCAGATAGTCCTCCTCATACAGAAGCCTAAGGGCTTGTCCTATTCTGGCACCAAGTGTGTAGACATATGATTTAGGTGTAGTAATTACACGCTTCCACCTAGGACTTTGAAGCTTGAGGGACTGATGCAAGTTTTTAGGAAAACGGTGACATTAATCATTGTGGTGATGCTTTTGAGGTTCCAGTGATAGTGGTGCTGGTGGTAAAATCTTAATCAGAATATTCCTAGGGGGAAGCCGGGATGGCTCAGTGGGTTAAGCGCTCACTTTGCAGCCCTGGGGACCAGGGATCGAATCCCAGCCCCGGCCCGTGCCAAACCATATGCTGAACTGGGAGCTCCCCCAGTTCAGTTCTCTGTCTCTGTCTCTCTCTCTGTCCAAAATAAAATAAATAAATAAATAAATAAATAAATAAATAAACAAAAAGAATATTCCTAGGATTTTGACTTGATTTTTTTCCTGCCTAAATGCTGACATTAATTTCCTATTCTTGCCACAGATCAGTAAGCCCTCTTAGTTTCCCAAGTAAAGGTCACCTTAATAATATTCACATTAAGTCCGTTCATCAAATAAAACATTGTGATGACTGTATATGGGCTATTTATCTATATGAACACATTGCTGAGAATGTGTGATGGGACAAACTAGCAAAAGTATTTATAAAATTAGTTTATTTTATCCGCAGATTGTAATAATGTTGACACGTGTTAGAGACCAGTAGTTTTATATCTAGAAGAAGCCATAAATATAATTTAGATCAGAAGTTTCCACACGGTCTTCTGACACTCTAGTAGTGGCCAGTTACGTGGGTGTCCAGTTTCTCCATCTATTCCCACAAGGCTCTTGTTCCCTTCCCTCCCCCAAGAAGTTTTATTGTGCGCATGTGCGCGCGCACACACATGCGCGCACACAGCTACCACAAAAAGGTTTACTTTCATTATATGACTAACATGTATACTTTGCTTCAACATAGGATTTTATTTCAGCAAAGTATTTTCTGCTTTAGAAAAAAATGTTTGAAAACGACCAATCTATTTTAAGTTTCTAACTTTATATATTATAATATGGAGGCTTCAAAAAGATGCCCAAAGTCAAAATAACATGCTCAAAATCAAAATAATTAGGCTACTATTAGATAAATGATTTTTTTTCTTTTAAGATTATGAGATGAGTTCATTTCCATATTGTATGTAATACATGAACATAAATGTGTCTGGATTATGCATTGCTCTCTAGATAAGAGAGGATGTAGGTTATATACAGCTTCAATTTTAGCAGCTGCAATTCTGTACATTCTACTTCTACTCAAGAAGCATTTTTCATTCATTCATTCATCCTTTCATGCACTTACCCATTAAGTCCTTCACAGACTATACCCAGCACTGTGCAGGGCACTGGATTTACAATAGTGAACAGGATTAGTATGCTCCCTCCTTACCCAAAGCTTACAGAATAATGCATGAGAAAGACATTAAACAAGTGATCTCACTAATCAATATGATTATAAACTTGGATAGGTGTTCTGAAGGAAAGAACATCAGTGCACGAGAAAGCATAATAAAAGTAGTTGTTTTAAGTCAAGAGAGTACAAATTCTTTAAGGAAATGATGCATGAGCTGGGATCTCACAGATGCACTGTGGCTCTCTCCCTGGCTTCAACCTCTCTTCCTTGTTGCTGCTTGGGAAAGTAGAAAATAGGGACCAATGTGGGATGTCTCTTGTGAGTTTACTTGTTCTCCAGCACAAGAGCTTTGTTCCATCTACTAAACAAGGTCTGAATATATTTTCTTCATTTATTCTCACCAACTTTGTAGTTGTTTGAGGCACGAAAGTAAAGTTCAATATTTGTTCCTGCATACTGTCCAGAAACAGGAAATCTGGCCATGGCATTGTGCCACATGGAGGATATTGTTGTCAGTGAGAGCTTGTGTGCTTGACGCCTCGGCTGTGGATAGACTCTGGAACAGGCTACATGGTCAGGCAGGAAGAAGGGCGTGGCACATGCACAGAAACCTTTTTCAAAAAGTTGGCTGTGAAGGAGAATTGAAAGGGGAAGGGATATGGTTGAAAGCAGATTTGGGTTCAAAGGAAAATTCATGTTAAGACAGAATATATTCTTTCGTGTTTCTCTGTTCATGAGAAAGAGTCAACTGAGAGAAAGTGGATTGAATGGATAATTGATAGTGTGACTTTTCTGCAAAGGCACCAGCAGAAGAAATGCAAAGACGCAGTGTTGGAGCTTAAATATGTGAAAGGAAGCCTCCTCTAACATAGCAGGAGAGGATAGCTATATATGTAGGTAGTGTTATAGGTTTTTCACAGAAAATTGAGTGTGTTCCTCTCTAATGGCTTCTTTTTCTCTGGGAAGTGGGAAGTTTGGGAAATGGAGAAATAGCAAGTGGGGAGGAGGTTTAAAGAGAATGGAGGTTACCTGAGGGTAAAGGGGAAGGTGGGTTGGAAAGAGGGGGGATGGGGGAGGAGTAGGGAAGGCGCATCAAATACATGGTGATGGAAGGAGAGCTGACTCTGGGTGGTGAGCACACAATGCAAAGCAGAGACAATATAATGTAGAATTGTACACCTGGAACCTATGTGATTTTTACCAATCAATGTCACCCCAATAAATTTAACAATAAAAAGAAATAAAGAGAATGGAAAGGTTCACTATAGTCGGTTATAGAAAGGGAAAGTGGGTTGACCAGAGAATCAATAGAAATTCCCGGGAGTGGGATGCCCATTAGAAGCTGTTGATCATTATTTTACGGTGATATAAATCTGTCCTGTAGGCTTGAAGAAAGGAGGAAGTGAGGTAGTAGAATTTATCCTAGTGGGTAAAATGCGTAGCACCATATAAGTGAGTTAGAGGGATGAGAGTGTAAACTTGAAGCAACTCTAATTTATATTTTAAAAATCTATCGTCCCAAACTTTAGTAGTTTTAATATGACTAATAACACATTGCCATGTCAGAAAGCAACAGCTGCTAATAACTGTCATTCATAACACATTTATTTGTGCTATTCTGCATTGCTAGCCTCTCCGTTCCTACCCCTAATGGGTTTTAATAACATGGCTCATTATTTGTGTACTAGATTGAAGATTTTAATCTGAGTCTTCTCATACCCAGTATTGTTTGTCCTACTATACAATACTATCTCCCTTGTGGATTGTTTTTGATTAAATTTTTTCAGTGTATTTGGAACCATATTTTTCCTCTCCTTTGTTAATGAAACCAATAAAGCCATTGATTATAAAAAATTTCTGAGTGTAATTGGTGCCTCATTTCTTTACTGTCTACGTAAACAGTTTGAAAGTCCACAGATGATGTGACTATGTTATATTTCCCCTTAATGAACATCTCCAAAACACACACACACACACAGTTTTTTTACATTTTAAATTCTGCTGAGTCATGACAAAGTTATAAAAAGATTATCTTACTTTGCACTATTATTAAAGACTAACGAGAATGAGAGCATCTATTTGACTCATCATCATTATCATTATTGACACCAATATCACATTAGGTCAGAAAGTAAAGGTAAGGAATTGATTAGGTTTCAACTCAGATCAGGACGTAGGGAGATTTTGTGTAAAGCACAACAGCTCTCACTTAGATGATCCTCATTTGAATTTAATCTGTGACATGAAGTTTTAGGTTTTAAAAAGGACTACACATATAGGGAGACTGAAAGATCTAAAAAGTTAGTATGATGTTTAGAACACTAGGTAATAAAGGGTGTCCCAAAATTCACGCAAGAAGTAATTTTGATAGAAAACACAGGTTTATAATTAAAAATTGTAAATTTTCATTGCTCAACAATGAAAATGCAGTGTTCTTTGTGTAGTCCTCCATTTTTAATAACCCTGAACTGTCAGCTGTCATGCTGTCTTTTTGTTGTTGTGGTTGGCCACACTTTACCGCAAAATGACGCAAAATTCAAATCTTGCGTGAATTTTGGGACACCTTTTACTTCTTTAAAGTATATAATGAGCAATTAGAGTTTAATGAACTGCCATAACACACACTAGACCTTCTGAGTAAACCTTTCTGAGTAAACTTCTGTAAATAATGGCTCTGCAGGTATGTGTGCTGAGGGGAGGGGGTCTCTCTTATCCATTACACCCTGGAGCAGCACAAAGAGACTTAGCAGTGCTGGACGTTAGACTCTGGGAGACTGAGTCTGGCTTGGGCTATAGGATGTTCATGCTGCATGATTGGGAAAGCATCACCCTTGCCCTGGTATGATCATGGCTTGGGATCCAACAATGGGATGACAGCAGAACCTTGGCCTTCCTCCCAGTTATACCTCTTCACGGTTCTTGTTGGGAGTGAAAACGCTCTAACTCTAGAATGGTGAGAAGGCTGAGTTTCAAGCAGTATGTTCACAGTCCAGTGGCTCCTCGTCCCGATGAGCGCACACTTCAGAACGAGGTCTGATCCTTCACATCAGCACTAAGCCAGGAGGAACTCACCTAAGCACCTAGCTATAGCTGGTTCTCATGGTGCTCTGCCGGAGGCCAAGGCACTCCCTACCAGGCAAGACAACGGAGACTCAGTCTTGATCAAGTTGGCCTTCACCTACAACCCAGAGCACAAGAGCACAAGAGAAAGAAAAGGTACTTTCCCCACTTGGAGTCTCTGTGGAAACATACAGAAGCCCAGAAAATTCACAGCAGCCTGAGTGTCTAGTTGGCCTAGTTTATGTCCGAAGTAGAGACTAAGTGTTGTCTGCTGCACAGGAACACCATTGGCCGGCGTTGCTAGAAATGTTGATGTTGCAGAAGTACCAGAAGAAAGCACTAGATGACCTTGAAGTGGAGCTTCGTGGCAACAGGGTTGAACTTGAGGAGGGAAGAGTGAAAGGAGCTTTTTTTGTTTCTTTCAGCATTATTTTCTGAAAGAAACTGCATGAATTTCTTTGATAAATAAATTATACAAGTCAAAAAATAAGAAAAAACACATATTGAGAAATATGAAGAACAAAAAGTAATCTCATGGAGGTATGAAAAAATTATAGTCCAGGAGAGAAACAAAAATTATTACAAAAACTAGGACTTGATGTATATTTATTTATCTATCTGTATCCATCTCTATCATATGTATCCCTATCTCTCTAACTCTAGCTCTAGCTCTATATCTATTTATCTCTGTATTTATATACCAGTAATACCTTCATTTTGTTTGTAAATACTTTTTTTCCAAGTGTCACCTTTGGGCTATAACAAATAGACATTAGACAAGACTGCTTTTACTGCCTCTGACCCAAACTTTATTAATAAATTTAACGTGTAAGGAAAGTTCCCAACTCAATACATCCAGGCATTCTCCTTCTCTCTGGACTGTCTTCAGAAATAAGCATCAAACACCAGGGAGGCTTGTTTTAGATTCCCAGTTACTCAAAGGGCCTACATTCCTATAGTCAGGTATGGTCCAGGGTAATGTAGTGAGAAAAAACAAACAAACAAACAAACAAACAAAAACACTTCTCTTTGACAGATTTGTCATTTGACTGCAAAAGGCACTTATTCTTTTGTCTGGATTTTAAAACCTGTCAAGCTGGTATTATGCAAGCTGTGTGGACCACAGCTGTGAACAATCGCACAAGAGTGACCTCAGTTCTGACTAGGGTCATTACCTGGAAAGAGTGAGAACAAGCAATTTCGAGAACTAAACATGTGTAACAGGCCAATACCATTTTTTTTTAAAGAAAAAGACTTTTGACTCGGACAGTGAACCTGTGACCAGAATCCTGGCTCTGCTTTGTCTTTTCTCACAAACACCTAGTGAAGTACTTATTACCTTTATGTTTGAATGTGAGAACTGAGGTACAACAAAGAAACAGACACTGGAGATCAGTTTAATTTTGCTTCAACCTTGTTTAACCAAGTCACTTCGATCAAATCATTTTGACCTTTCTGAATCATAGCTTTCAAATGGGGGCAAGCTGGTATACTTTTAAACATAAAGCCTCAGAAAATGAAGAGTAAGAGCTAGCAGGAAAAAATGGGTTTCTTTATATTCCACTTTATTCAATTTATTCTATTCTACAACCATCTTACAACCATTACAATAACACATACCCTTGGAATAAATATTAGGTGACACAATTTTAAAGTCAAAACACCTTTGAAAGTGGATTTTTTTGTTGGATGCTTTTGTGCTCAAAACTTCCGGTTCTAAATAAATCATGCATAGTAGTAATAGTATCAAAGAATAAAAGAGGGGGAAGCTGGATGGATCAGTGGGTTAAGCTCTCACTTTGCAGCACCGGGGACCGAGGATCGAATCCCGGCCCCGGCCCATGTGGACCCATATGCTGAACTGGGAGCTCCCCCAGTTCAGTTCTCTCTCTGTCTCTGTCTCTGTATCTCTCTCTCTCTCTCTCTCTCTCTCTCTCTGTCAAAAATAAATAAATAAATAAGAATAAAAGAGAACAGAGAAATAAAAAGGATCTTTGATAGCACAAACTTGAAAAAATATATCCTTTCTCACATACTTTAATGATAGTGAAAACAGCCTGGGCATCATGAGATGGGAGAATACCACACTATGTCTTTATTCTATGTGAAGCAGCTACCCATGTAGTAATTCCCTAAACATTTGATTAGCTTCCATATGCCAAGCACTGGGTTAGATACTAGAGATACAAAGATGTGTAAGATATGTGCCTTGCTTTCCTTTTTTTAAAGATTTTATTTTATTTTTTTGTTTTGACAGAGAGAGAGAGAGAGACAGAGAGAGACAGACAGAGAGAAGGGGGAGACCCAGAGCAGTCTCCATAGTTGTATGTCATTTGTTTTCCAATATAATTTCACTCCACAGGTGGGCCTGGGACTGCGAATGCAGGGAAGGAACACCGCTGGGGTCTCCCGCGTCGGACGCACCTCCGGGGACAAGAGCTGAACAGGGAGCCTCCCATACCGTAAGAGTTCCCCAGCAAGACCCGAACTGGGGGCACACCCCAGTTCAGCGTATGGGTCCGCACAGGCCAGGGCTGGGATGTGATATCTGCTCCCCCTCCCCACTGCCCTCCTCCAGGTCTGCAAGACCAGCGCTCAACTCCTTGAACCATCCTGGCACCCACTACGTGCCTTGCTTTCTAGCTCACAGCCTGCTCAGTAAGTCATCATTTCTACAAGAAATTCAGACTCGTGTCCTATATTTAAAGCTGTCCAGTTCATTCTTGGGCCTATGTTCATGTTTCCTTAGCAAATAAAGTTTCCCATGCAATATTCCTCACAAATATATTGAGCACCCACTCTTTGCCAAGCACCGTATTAGGTGTGAAGAGACACTGAGAAGAGTTAGAGAACCCTTCCTTTCATATGAGTTATCAAATCTGCCAACTGAGACTTCTGAATTTTCTCTTCCATGAAGGGCCATAACCTCAAAACATTTTTGGCCATTACTATGGTTTCAAGAACAGTGTTCTGCTTGGATCCATTGAACTAAGCTATACTATTTATTATTCATGCTAATGAAGGAGAAAGGGTACTTGAGTAAATGTAGTATGTAATCCCACCACAGAACCATTACTTTCTATCTCCTTTATTACAAAATCTTTTCAAGCTCCACTAAAAGTAGGAAAATAGTCGCTTAATTACATCATTTTTTTTCCTACAGTCATCAGTCAATATGTGTTGGAAAAACAAATAAGTAACCTAATTTATTAAAATTTTACTGTATACTTGCTATCTGTGGCCAAGCACTATGCTGGGCACTCAGAATATAAAGATACCTGAATTGTACTCTGCTCTCAAAGAGTTTCTTAGGAGAGACAGAGGCATAAATGATATGTCTGGGTAATGAGTTCTTGAGAAATTAGAAGAATTGCTGTATGCACTGTTATATTCATTTAATTTATAATTAAGGTTTAACCAATAGATGTCTTAGTAGTAATATGAGTCCCAAATGACCATATCTAAAAAAAGGGTTTTTGTTTTGTTTTGTTTTAATCTTTTGAGCCACTTCTAACCTGTAGCTGCAAAATAAAGCTCCCCCCTCCCTCCCAGACAGTTTATGCAGATTTGCAACATAGTGAATTTTCTGTTAAAAATGTTTCTGGTTTGTAACAGACAAAAAACAAAAATGTACATGTCTCTGTAGGACATTCTTTCAGTTACAGAAAAAAAAAACACAACAAAAACCACAAAAACCAAAAAACAATGCAACACTGTTTTATCACAAATCTGTTATGCATTTTACCTCTGCTGCTTCCTGGAACACTGAGTTTTAGCCTGTTCTCTTTAGAAAACTCTTGACATGCCACATTATTGCTCCTTTCCTGTGTGTTGAGGGATGCCATTTCCCATTTTTTACTGTCTTGTTTCTCTTGGATAAGGGCAGCTGTATTTTTTATGTCTTTCAAATTCATATGATGCTAAGAATACACATTTTCACTTTTCCCATTTTTGACTTGGTCTGCAAATAACATGAAAAGCAAATTTATGTTTTAAGTACTCAGTAAATCTTGATAGCATGGATTTGAGTTAAAATGTTTTCTCTCTCTCTTCAGAATCACGCCGTTTTAGCAGACACTAAGAATTTGGTGAGGAAAAGATGCTGGGCAGCCTTGCAGCTGCCTGGTGTTTTGAACGAGTAGAAATGAAAAGTGATATGTTAGTTCATGGCTCTTCACTGTCTGGAGCAGCTATATAACTAGAGATGCCAAATCTCGTTTGAGGAAATTTAAGCTCTTATTAGCCAGCACCCCCACTCTTTTTCTGCACTGGTATCAAGCATCTCTCTCTCTCTCTCTCTCTATCTATCATCTATCTATCTACCATCTATCATCATCAACCATCTATCTATCATCTATCTAAACATATCCCTACACATCACTAATAATTTTAGAAATAAAAAACTGATATATATTCTATATATCTGTGTCTATTTACTTATGTATCTTTCTACCACATATATTTTAACACTTTAATCAGGGATTGCTGTACAGTAAACATTATATAGAAAAATAAAAATACCTGTTTAAATAAAAATTGAATATATATCTGATATATGTATAATAATGAATATATTTTTAATTTTAATTTAAAGATCTGCTGTACAGCATTGTGCCTATAGTTAATAATATTGTATTGCATACTTAAAAATCTGTCAAGAGGATAGAGCTTATGTAAAGTGTTCTTACCACAATAATATTTTAAAAATTATAAATGCAAAAAACATTTAGTTAGGGATTATTATAATGTAAACATTAAGGCAGTGCACTTACTAGGATATTAAATTTTCACATTTTTAATGTTTTTCTGGGCTCATTATGTCCCTATGTGATTTAAGGCATGGTTCCTGGACTTCCTCTAGTGCAAAGACTAACTATAAATTGGTTTTCTTTGAGATCACAAGACCATGACTTAAACCCCAAGTATCCTGATTAAAAGGATGCCCTCAATTGACTCAGGAAAGAAAAGCTATCATTTTTTAAATTTATTTTTTATTGTTACTTATTATACTACCTGTAACCTGAAGTTAAAAAAAGTATTTAGTGTTGGTTTCTTAATTTAGAGTTTTGAGAGCTTAACCATGTTAGATTCAGTGGAAGATGCATAGGTAAAAGTAAAAAAAATTAATATCCTGGAATAATTCACAGTTTTGGTCAAAATAATATCAACAATCTCTATATATAAACAGGCAAGTTGATTTCAGTTTTATTTTGTTTATTACATTTCTTCAAATATAAAAACCTTCTTTTTTAATGATTTTATTTTTTTTATTGTTAAATTTATTGGAGTAACATTGGTTGGTAAAAATTACTTAGATTCCAGGTGTACAATTCTACATTACATAGTCAATGTGTTGCATTATGTTCTCATCATCCAGGGTCAGTTTTTCTTCCATCACCATATACTTGGTTCCCCCTCTCTCCTCTCCCACAACCCTCCCCAGTTACCCTCAGGTAACCACTAAACTCTTGACTATGTCCATAAGTTTTTGTTTCTTTGTTACTTTCAGTTTTATATTCTGCTGTCGGTTAAAAAAATGGTACCCTACCTCTGACTTATATCTATATATTTTAATGACTATGTCTATAGCTTAATTATAAATTATTTATTTTATGTTATTTCCTGTTTCTCATCCTTTGAATGCAAAAAACTTATTTAAGCTCCAAACGTTCTCTGATTAGTAAGAACAAATATAAATATTAATTTTGATAATTCTAGAAAAATCAATATATCTTGTCATTCCTATCTAGCTGGCACAATTTTTTAAAATATATTTTATTTATTTATTTATTTTGACAGAGAGAGAGAGAGAGAGAGAGATACAGAGACAGAGAGAGAACTGAACTGGGGGAGCTCCCAGTTCAGCATATGGTTCCGCACGGGCCGGGGCCAGGATTCGATCCTTGGTCCCCGGTGCTGCAAAGTGAGCGCTTAACCCACTGAGCCATCCCGGCTTCCCCAAATTTTTTAATTACAGCGTTTAATTAGTCAACTTTAGGCACTGATTTCTGTAGCAATAACAAATAAGACTACCATAAACAAATTTCATAATATTTTAATACGTATAATATATTATAAAATTCTTAAATATTGTCTAAAATATGATTACAATGATAATACTTAAATTCTAGTGTGAAAGGAATTCAGCCCATGAAAAATTATAGCCAAACCAGTGCTTTGAAATTATGTAAAAAAAAAAAAAAAAATATATGGTAGTATTTTAAATTAATTCAGAACAAAATGAATGATTAGAACTTCTACTTAACCTTCTAAATTCAGCACACAACACAATTTTAGCTTTACTGCCTTAATTCTGATGTTCTTATTCAAACACTCATAGGTCTTATATGTAGCCAAAGCAACTTGGACATATTTTTAATGTCAGGAGAAGGTTTAATTCATATTTCTTTGAAGGTTTTAGGAAATTGGCGGTAGCTGCTTGTCAAGCTCTACCCCCTGAAGGTAGCACGCTATCTGTAATTCTAGCTTCTATAGTCTTGACCTGAAATCTTTGGCTATAGACACTGCCCCCCCTTCCCCATCTGAAGGAATGGCAGTATATTCCATTTTCTAGATTCCAGATTACTTTATATACCGGTATTGCTTCATTCAGATTTTTCACCTCATGTGATCTAATCTCATTACGCTAAAATCATGTAAGTACTGTATTCCCAACCCACAGAAAGGAGCGGTGTGTGAGCAACTGACTGTGGAACCATGTGTGTATGCGAATGTGTATTGTGTGTGTGTGTAATTTGTATCTCCAGGACCTAGATAAATACTTGATGCATAATAGATAATAAAACTGACAACCTTTTCATCAATATAATGCTGCTGTATTAAGCTGTTACTGAGAAAATTTATATGACATATAGTTCGTGCTAGAAGTACAGAGGTGATTTCATGGCACCCAGGAATAGTCTAGAACTTTAGTGATTCTTTGTAATCACTGCTCACCCATGTTACCATAAAACAGCTCTAACTGCTAGATTTGTCTGCCATTGCCTTAAGTTGGGGTGTCAAATTTATTCCTCCCATCCCACAAATGATTGATTACTAATCAGTCATTTTACTGTTTATGACTGAGCTCAGAAACAACCACGGTATTTCCTAAGAATACAGTTTTCCATCATCTACTATTGCAGAGACTAGAGGGCGCCATTTAGTAGACTAGGAGACGCCATCTTATGACATGGGCTCCACCCTGAGAGACCTTCCGGAATCCCAGGAAAACGAAACCTAAGGAAAAAGAAACTGAAAATTTGTTCCCCTGGTCCCGCCCCCCTCCCATCAAACAATCTGCCCCATCCAATAAAACCAAGGGTCACCCTCGCTATCCAATCCGACGGCGACACAAAAAGCCTAACTTCCTGCTCGTAGTTTCTCCCTTTAAAACACCCCGCCCAACGGGACTCAGGGCCATTCTCTCCTAGTTGCACTGGGAGACGGACGAACTGGCTCGAGCTTGTATCAATAAAACCTCTCTTTGTATTTGCATCAGAGTTGGTGTCTTGGTTGCTGTTGGGATCGCGATCTGGGAGCACAACACTATCAATTGCTTGAAGTTAGCATGGGATTTGAAACCTGTCATTCTTGACTTAGTTTAAAAGACTAAATACTTTTACAACATCAACATAGCATATACCTTGTGCCAAATGATGTATAATAACCTCTGATGATCGATGTTTTTTGAAAAATCTTATAAATATGGACTGTAAATATTGTTACATTTCTCTGATAATGTCCAAGATGAGTCCTTAGGAAGAAAGATTTGCTTAGTTAAAGGTATCTGTAAGAGATAAAGAAGAATTGTTATTTTAGCTATGTATTTATACCATTTTGTTTTAAGCCATGTATTATACATCTCTTGACTATTTAAAAAGTATATTTTTATCTTGCTCATACTTTGGACTGTAAACAATCTGAGGCTGTCTTGGTTGCAGCCAGAAGATGTACCCAATTTCTACACAGTTGCAAATTATATGACTAACACTAAGTTGTCTCCTTAAATTAATTAACTGGAAACTGATGATAGTAGTTGCCTTGCCTCCAGTGAGGCAACCTTTCAGGATAAAATTGTGGCAGATGTTAGCATGGTTAATAGCAGACTTGTTTTTCTGGTTCTATTTACCAATCATGAGGAATATTTGGATTCATTACTCTTCAGTTTCTACATAAGCAGCATCTAGGTTTTAAAGTGACATTGACTTCAAGAAGGACTACGTGGCTGCAGTATTGTGCTGTCTTTGAAAAGCACATCAGGCAAGTGCCTTGGATGCCAGTGAGTATGGGTGCAAGAGGCAGATGATTATGCATCTGTAGTGCTAGCTGTCTGTTTCTCTCAACTTAAAAAACAATATTCTTCTTCAAATTGTAAAGATAGACTGCTGGTCACCTTATAATCTAACCTGAACCTGAGAAACTATAAAGATGAATTCACCATGCACACAGTTATAAAGCAAGATGTTCATCATGCATGAGACTGAGATAAGGTTAGCAGCAGCAGATCATGAATGCAGAAATAAATGCAAACTGAATGAAATGCATGTACACATGCCCCTCTTACCAGTAGTAAGGGGGAAGAGACATGGTTTCAAGATTTGTTTATGCAGCAACTCTAAGATATAGTTCTTTTTATCTTTTCATCGTGGACAGCACAAGGGAAATTTTAACACCCAATCTTAGCATGAAAATTGGGTGATATTTGTAAGATTCCAGATGAAATCCAACATTTCTGTGTTTGGGGTATTATAAAAAGACATTAGAAGTAAAAGAGCAAGGAGAGGCTGGGACAGCTCAGGATCGAATCCCGGCCCCAGCCCATGAGGACCCATATGCTGAACTGGGGTGTGCCCCCAGCTCAGTTCTTGCCAGGACCTATGTGGGAGGCCCCCAGCCCAGTTCCTGCCCTGTGCAGCCCTGCAGCCACTTGTGGAGTGAAACTATATGGAAAACTAATGTTGTCAACTACGGAGACTGCTCTGGGCCCTCCACCTTCTCTCTGTCTCTGTCAAAAAAACAATAAAAATAAATCTTAAAAAAAAAAAAGAAGTAAAAGAGCAAGACATAGAGAGGACGGGAACATCTTATATGTTTAGAATACCCTTGACTGCCAAGTTCTCCTTGCCTAAAATTGTCAGCTACTGGTGGGGGGCAGGGTAGGTGGGGACAGGGAATTACTTTTAACATACGGAAAAAAGGAAATTTCACAACTTCTGTGGCTTTGATTTAATCATGAAACCTACCTGGTAATGAAACCTACCTCACTATTGAAATGTTTTTTTCTTATGTTGCTATAGGTTGTTGATTAAGGTTTCTTCTGTCTTTGTGGGTGATCAATTGGTTAATTAAAACACAAGTCATATAAGACAAAGTTTGCTCATTCTAACATGTGGTTTAGAAGTTTTAATAACATCTTATACGATACTTGTGATATAGTGCAAATTAGAATATAAATCTATATTTATACATACATATACATATATATGTGTATGTATATGTATGTATATATGTATGTACACACACACACACAAACACACACTTCACTTTAAAACCTAGATGCTGCTTATGTAGAAACTCAACAGTAATGAATCCAAATATTCCTGACAATTGGTAAATAGAACCAGAAAAACAAGTCTGCTATTAACCATGCTAAAGTCTTATACAACAGCTTGCCTATTTCAGAGCAAAAAATTTATTCAGTGAGAGTACAGTTTATACATTTACATTTTTTTCCTCACAGAAGCTCATGCATATGCTGTAAAGTACTTTTTTCATATTTTTTGTTTTTATTTCTTTTTCCATTGAATTGTGTTAATACGTTACATTCAATATGAACCAAAGTGAACTTATTATCCATTTTGAACCATGCTCCTTTCTCACTTCCCCACCTCTGCATGTGGTATAAACGTTTTTTTTTCATTTATTCAGATTTGAAATTTAATTTTTCTTTCACTGGTAATTATCTATTGTCTCTCATCCTACTTCTAACTCCTGGCATAGGTTTCAGGTGGCATCCTCTTCTCTCGTGTATTTGTTACTATCGGGCATATATGAATATGTTGCCTGTCTCTTCCAACTATTATAAGCTGTTTGGGTGGCAGGGCCTTGTTCGTGTTGCATACCTCTGTAACACAAGGACAAAAGCAGTGCCCAGCACACAATTATTTATCATTCAATAAATTTGTGGTGAAGGACTGAGTAAAAAGTAGGAGATTATTAGATGACTGCTAGACCCAAATCTGAATTTTATTCTCTTATATTAATTGTCCCCAAAATATTATTTAAACACTAATTTAAGTATGTCATTCATTTTAGAAATTGAAACATTTTCTATGGGTCTTATTCCCTATTATATTAAACATAAATATGTATGTATGTATATATATATATATATATACATATTTATATATACAAATACCTGTATGTACATTAATATATCTTTCAGCTGCTTAATAATTTTGCCCTCACTGCACTTAATCATCTTAATTTTCCCCTGCTACCCAACCTTTTATAAAACTAGACTCCCTACTGTCTAGAGAAGACATTCTATTTAACTATATACCATCACCTGTACTTTTCCCCCTGGATTGGAGTATCCAATTTTCTCTCTGCTTATTTAAATTCTACATTGCCTTTTAGGCCCAACCTACCTCCACCAACTCTGTGAAGCCTTTTTGATCTCTCTTTCCTTCTGAATTCTATGGAATACACACTAAGTGTTAGTATGTAAATTTAGCACTGAATTATATTATTACATATACATTACTCATTGTAAAACTGTGCTTATCTTACCTCCAATTTATTTTAGGCAATACTCCCTAGACATCAAAATTCTAGGCTGAGAAATGCTCCATAAGTCACCAACAGATAAATGTATAGAAAATAAATATTTTTAGCCTTTAGTGTTCGCTTAACTCTCAAGTTTGCATATGAAAATACTACTGTATACCTATTTGTGATTAGGTACCTTCTGATGAACATGTTCCCAAAATAATTTATTATTTTTTCCCACTTCCTCACTGTTTGTCTTCCTTTGAGTTAAGAATCTTTTAACTATATTATTATTTATTCACCAAGCACTTAGTAAGAAATTTCCAGACTTTGGTTTTTCTCTTTTCCTTTACTCCTATAATCAAGCAACTTTTAAATTTCATCACTTCTGCCTTGGGAATCTCTGATATTGTGATGTAATAACAAATACATGTTTAATTTTTACCCCCAGTCTCTAGCACAAAGGTCCTTAAAACATTTGAAATTTCCTGATTGATAGGGTGAGAGGAGCATCTTCTGTTATTTCAATTATAGATGAGTTTATTTTAATAAAGTGATTTTTGGAGGATGGGGGCTGGTTACTAGAGGAATCAACCCTGATTAGAGTATTAGAGCTTTCAGCCCCACCCCTGATCTCTGGGAGTGGGGAGACACAGAATTATGACTTTGTTATTTTCTTTGTTTGGAGATTAGGCATGGTTTAAGGAGACACATATGGGTGCCAAATGGGCAAGGGGCAGACTTGTGATGATTAATTTTATGTGTCAACTTTAATGGGCTCAGGGATATGAAGTAAGCTAATAAAATATTATTTCTGGGTGTGTCTATAATATGTTTCTGGAAGAGATTAGCATCTGAATTAATGAACTGAGGAAAACAGATGTTCATCCCCAGTGTGATAGATGTCAAACCAATCTTCAGTGCCCAGAACAAAAAGCCTAAGGATGGACAAATTCTCTCTCTTTCTCTTTCTTTCTCTCTGCCCCTCCCTCTTTCTCCTTGCTGAAATATTCATTTGTCCTCTTCTGATTTCAGATGTCTGTTCTCCAGCTTCTCAGACTTTTGGACTCAGATTAGGATTCACACCATCAGCCTTCAAACCATCAGTCTTCAGTCTTATTGGTTCTGTTTCTTTGAAGAACCTTAACTAATAAACACTTACATTATACCTTTTATTTCTTTTTTCCTTCCATGTTTTATATTACTTTATTATATTAATATTATAACTCTCATCATATTTTATTATAGTTAAATGTTTATACGTCTCTCTCCCTGTTTAAACTGTGAAGTCCTCTGAGACTTAATTTTGGTACTTTTTATTAACACCACCACAATATCAACCATTGGAAAACTATGAAAGAAAATCTTTTTATTTTATCACTTGTTTGTCTATTAAATTCTAGCTCAGGCCTGTATTTGTGATAATAATGACATGTGACATTGTTTATATTAAATAAGAAGTTAATCATATTCATTGCAATTTCTATTCAGTATTCACAAAATTGTATGTTTTTTCCTAATTAAGAGCTCGTCTTCTATGATAGTGTCTGTCATTAACTGCATTTAACTACTCCTCACAAATTCTGCATTGCACAAATATCTAATCTGTGAGATATTCCTAAAACTAGTCAGCTGAACTAGCAGAGAGAATCTGACCTTTATTTGGAGAAAATTATTATTCAAAAACCAGCATCAACTCATGTACCATTAAAAACCATATACAATTTTTGAAAAGAGGAGAAAATCCCAAATGATAACAATTTATAATTAATATCAATTTTCTCCATCACACAGCATGTCTCACACATGGTTCGTGTAAGCAAGTTTCTATTTCTTGCTGTATTTTTCTTGCAGGGCTGAGTCTCGTTAACTGGGAAGTTGGTGAAGTTTGTCTCCAGCATTCTTGCTAGCTATCTTTTCATGATCTCTTTCTCTCCTCTACCACGAGTCTTCCTGTTGCCTCCTTGATTTCTAAAGCTTCTCCAAGTTGGGTCCTCCTTTGATTCTGTTATTCCTGAAAGTGGTAGACTTCCCTCGCTTATGTACCCCTCTTTTAAAGGAAATATATTGTTATTTATAATCAGAAATTTGGGTTCAAGTTTGTAATGATGGGAAAATCTTTTAACCTTTGAGTTGCAGCTCTCATGCTTAATGACGGTATCTCTCATCCCTTCCCCATGTGCAATTGTCAGAAAAATATAAATAATAAATCTTAAGGTGCATTGCAAACTCTTGAGCAAGGTTTCTCAACCCTGCCACTCACTATTGGATTTTTGAACTAAATAATTCTTCATTGTGAAGCATTGTCTTGTGCCTTATAGGATGCATAGTAGTGAAGGAGAGCAGGACATGCAACCTCAAAATATGATACTTTGATAGACTGATTCTTTTGAACTATAATGTTACCATAAGCAGGAATAAGAGGGCCACAAGGAGAGAGTGGGGAGGACAGGAAAGAAGAATAAGGGGAAACAAAGGAGAGAGGAGATGAGATCATCCTTAAGAAAAAGTGCAGCTACCAGACCATCCAAAACGAGATCGCCAAGAGCAGATCCAGGCTGCCACCTTGCCCCTCAAGGTGAACATTAGCATTGTGCACACTGGGAAAAATCTCCATCCCCTGTGTCTTCATGATAGTTCCAACAAGAGCCAAATAAGGACAAGAGAATCCCACCTCCCAAGCGGAATGAGTAGTCAGTGAGGACCTACCTTAGGAATGCCTATAACACCACTCTTAAAACTTGCACATCTCATGCCCTCATTTTAGGAATAATAAATTCCTAATAAATTCTCTTTGTTCTTCTGTACAGTTGCCCTTCTCCTGGTCTGCACACTCCCACCATTTTGGAAGTGTGTTCTTTTTCTTTCTTTTAATAAATCCACTGTTTGCTTGGCTTATTCTGTACGTCCTTTAATTCTTTCCTGTGACTTTACCATGAACCCATTTATCAGCAACATAGGCACTTGCCTACCAGCAAATGAGGAAGAGACTTTCTCTGAACTCCTTTTATCTGCCTAAAGACAGATCGTCCAAAAGAAATTCAGTTGTCATAAATCCTCCCCCCCCCCCACCCACATGCTCCCCCACCCCAGAGTATTATCAACCAAGAAAGGCTAAATTATCACAGTACAGGAAACTAGAAGTCTATACCATACCCAGACAAAAATCACAAATTAACGTAGCTTTCATTTATTCTCCTAAGGGCCCATTCAGCATTCCTGAAAAATGTTTACTCTGCCCTACATTGCCTCCTCCGCCCACTCCCCTTTTCTGATTAAGATCCTAAATTCTAAGATACTTCTTTGAGTTACTAATTTTTCTCTTGGTATCTCCCATGTATACATGAGGTCTATTTTGTTTTGTTACTCTGCCTTTATTACAGGGATCTCACTCAGAAACTCAGAAGAGGAGAGTGAACATTATTTTTCCTCTCCTATAGCAGCATCTGACCTCTACCTACTGTATGCCATTAACAGTACCTCCTTCTGATATAATAAACAAAAAGCCTCTAAACATTGTCAAATATGCCCTTGAGGGCAAAATCATCCCAGGGGTTCCAAATTTCCCCCCATCTGGTGCCTGGCTCCAAAAAAATAGAAGCATTAGCATTCTGGTTGTATTGCAAGATAACTCTTAACCTCTTCCAGCCCTCCTCAGAGATTGAGCAGACACACAGAACATACCCAGACCCTGCTTTCTTGAGCATTTTCTTTGTGGCCTGTGGAGAACTGCAAAACCTTTCTGCAGAACACTCCTTTCAAACTCCTGCACTAAGAGATCTGACCAAACTTGAACATAGCTTCTAGTAGCCTAAGTTCAAGTCCCTTGGACAACCCAGCCAGCCTTGTTAGAGTTTTTGTCTGGATGAGCTCAAGGCTGTCAAAAGAATTTACTATTTCTTTTTTTTTTTTTTTAAAGATTTATTTATTGTTTTTGGTAGAGAGAGAGAGAGATACAGTCAGAGACAGAGAGAAGGCGGAGGGCCCAGAACAGTCTCCATAGTTGCACATCATTGGTTTTCCACATAGTTTCATTCCACAGGTGGGCGGGTCTGCACAGGGCAGGAACTGGGTCGGGGCCCCGGTGAGAACCGAACTGGGAGAGCTCCCCAGTTCAGCATATGGGTCCACACGGGCTGGGGCCGGGATTCGATCCTCGGTCCCCGGGGCTGCAAAGTGAGCGTCTAACCCACTGAGCCATCCCAGCTTCCCTGAATTTACTATTTCTTATAGCCCACACTTGAGATAGGCCCGTGATTTCCCTTTCTTGGAGGATTAACTAAAAGGGGTTTACAATTGTTCATTTTTGTCTGTCCCTTTGAGATGTATATGTATATTCTAAAACTTAGGAGTGTCCTTCTCAAGCACCACCCCCCCCGCCCCCCTCCCCTTCAACACACACACACACAGAGCCATTCATTTGAAATATAAATATCTAAGGTAGAGCCACCATCTCCAATTGTTCTGGGGAGGATAGAATCTTAACTTCCATAACTGTCTTCTAAAGAACACAGCTGGGGGAAGCCGGGATGGCTCAGTGGGTTAGGCGCTCACTTTGCAGCGCTGGGGACCGAGGATCGAATCCTGGCCCTGGCCCTGGCCCTGGCCCCGGCCCCGGTCCCGGCGGAACCATATGCTGAACTGGGAGCTCCCCTAGTTCAGTTCTCTCTCTGTCTCTCTCTCTCTCTCTCTCTATATCAAAAATAAATAAATAAATAAATAAATATTAAAAAACACAGCTGCTCTAATTTGCATTTACCATGACATACCCTGGGTAAAAATTTTTTACCTCCCTGACTCTGCTAAAATTTGCGCCATTTCTTCTCCCTTTTACTTCGTTCACCCTTTAAAATTCCAGTCACCTGTAAATAAGTCAAAGTTGAGTTCAGTTCAAGCTGGATTCTTTTGCAATTGCAGTATTACTGATCAAAATCTGTCCTTAGCACTTTAACTAGTGTCCAGTTTTGTTTCTCTGGGATATTACACTGACCAAAGGAACCATACATTCCCCTTCACTCTTCCTTGTTTTAACCTCCAGGGTAGCTGGGTAATGGGTAGGTAGAATCCTGGGGTAAACTATTCATAAATACATTTGGCTGTTGGTCAAAGTTGCATTCTTAATCTAAGTTTATAAATTCTGTTCTTCCTCTGTGTGAGCCTACTCAAATTCAGAAAGAAAAAAAAAAACGGAGATTAACAAAAACTATAAAACTTTACATAAATGTCTACTGATTATTTTCTACCTGAACTTTTCTTCATGGTAACAATAGATAAGCCTCAATGTGTTATGCCCCTCAAGGATGTTTGCCTTTTAAAGGGGTGGCATTGACTTTGTAATATTTTTACTCAAAGAATAATTTTCTCTGGTAGGAAGTTTAAACCATGTAAAGCCTATGGAAAAGAGCATCTAAAAGGGTTGGGGTCGTTTAAGAAATTGTTAATAAGTCTTGTTGTCTCTTTTCACACTCTTTTATTTGCTTTATTAAGTCTGACTTTGTGTCTGGGTAAAAAAAATACTGTTTCCAAGGGTCTCCTGATGTGCTTTTAAGAAGAATTAAAAATTTTATCAGGCTAAAACACTCACAAAAATATCTGGGTAATAAGTACAATTATTTGGGGGCACTGTTGCTATTATTTTGTATTTATTTTCTTTCACAGTATATATATATCCATACGTGTGTGTGTGTGTGTGTGTGTGAATATCTATCTATCTATCTATCTATCTATCTATCTATCTATCTATCTATAGATATATATAGATATATACAGAAGTTATATTAAAATAGGATTATGTGAACATATGAAAATGTATCTAAGCCAATGTAATTATGAAGCCTTTGAATATTAATGTAATTGTCATAGTTTACAGGCAACATAAATACTATCAAGAACAACAACAACAAAAAATGCTTCAAAGGTGCCACCAACTGTTTTGATTGTAAATTACAGTTTAGAGACTTTGTTATATATTAACATAGTTCATTAAGGATTTCCATATTTTTACTGTTGTTCTAGCAAACCGATTTCAACCATTTGTTTTTGCTTTCTAGTAAGGCTTTAGGCTAAAGAGAATGAAAGCTGTGTGTTTTTTGTTTGTTTGTTTGTTTATTTGTTATATTATGTTTCTTTTTCAGTGGTGGCCAACACAAGGATAATGCTCACTTACGAGTTCCAAGTTTTGGAATACCTATTTAAAGAATTTATTGACAAAGAAGAAAAAAAACATTTATGTAAGTGGCACAAATACAGCTATTTAGTTAAATGGAATAACAATAATTATACTCATAGGTTAAAAATAATTAGAATTGATTAATAAAATGTTTTTTCAAAACCTGGATTTTAATCTGCAAATCAAAGGCACGAAAAATGCACACATGTGCTTTATCTTGTTCCAGCCAGTGGATGAGTGTGAAGGCAGTGTTCAGAAATACCTATTTGAGCTGAAGGGTAACAAGTAGTCTTGAGAAAACAGGAGTTGCACACATGATAAAATGACATGAAAACTAAGATTAGCTAAAGAAAAGAGTTCTATGGGTTGAGAAAACTATGTCTGGGAAGAAAGGCTGAACATGAACTACTTTCATCTCCATAAAGGACTTTTTCATGGATATCAAGAACCTTTTTTGTTTTTTGTTTTTTTATGGAACCTAATTATAAACTAAAGCTAAGAAAAATTATGGTGTTTTTTCTCAAATAGTGTGACAACAGTAATTCCTGCTATGTTAACTACTGTATGTAACTGCCAATCAATTAGCTTTTAAAAGTTATCTCTATATAAGCAAAAATTATCTCATAATTGAAGAATTGGGTTCTAGATGCCAGAATGCTGTTTAACTGTTTGATGTTATTTTGTTGACCAAGTTTATGAAAGATTGGCAGTCTTATTTAAGGTAAGGACAGGTTTTGAGCCATTTTATTTGATTTAGTAAATCATAGCTATGAAAGTGTATTTTCATTTAGTAAATCATAGCTATGAAAGTGTATTTTCATTTAAACCCAAATTTTTAATTTCTTCAGGCATGTTACTATCATGATAAACTCATTTATGTAATAGAAAGTGAATAAGATGTATTATTACATCTGCTGTTCACCTAACCTCTAAATAATAAATCCAGAACTATTAAATTTTGCTTACTCTGGTTGTATGAAACACATCAACTGTTGAAATTGAGTCAGGATAGTTAGTGAACAGCTGGGCAGTTAGGGGAGGACTTGGGAGTTGTAGCAACCATATCTAGGAATATAATGTACAAGTAGTCAGGACAACTGGGCATGAACTGGAACGAAATAGTTGGTGCCAGGTCTTGATGTTGTAGGAACCCTTAGAAGAAACAGATTTATGTCCTAGAGAGGAATGTCTCCTAGTTTGTTTCAAATTATTTTGAGCCTAGGCAACAGAGCATGTCACCCGAGACAAAGATTAATATGTAGGCATAACCTATATAAGGCGTAGCTTTTGGCCTTAATTGTGGGCATTCCATTTTTCAGGTATTCCCTCTCATTAGAGAGCTTTGTCTTTAACTTTCAATAAAATCTCTACTGCTTACCCTTTCCTCATGAGTCCGCGTCCTCCTTCTTTGCGTGAGACCACAAACTTCACACACTGTGATTCCTGCATCAAAATTATTCATTCAAGTTCAAAGAACTAAGTGATTAATTCTTTATTATTTATCCTTTTGTATGACTGAAACTAATATAATGTTATATATATATATTATACCTTAATAAAAATCAAATAAATGGAATCATACAAGTGAAAGAAAGTCTTAACAGTATATAATAGAAAATTAATACACAATATTCAAAATAACATGTTATTTCTAAGTGTCTAAACTGAATGCTTATTGTACTTTTAATAAAAATGTGGATTGCAGGCACATCTGATTTAAATGAATTAAAATTTTATTTGCCTAGAACTTTGTGTATTACATTAATAAGATTTACCCAAAGCACTGTTAAAAAAGAAAAAAAAAACCCTACACCTATTTAGACATTCATTTATTTTTTTTAGATTTATTTTACTGTTTTTGACAGAGAGAAACAGAGACAGAGAGAGACAGAGAGAAGGGGGAGTGCCCAGAGCAGTCTTCATAGTTGTACATCATCAGTTTTTTAACATGGATTTGTTCCACACAGGTGGGTGGGGGCCACGCAGTGTGGGAACTGGGCTAGCGGTCTCATGCATGGGAGGCATGCCCCCTCGAGCCAGGGGAGAGAACCGAACTGGGGACCTGGCATGGAAAGCACAACCCGGTTCATCATATGGGTTTGCACTGGCAGGGCCAGGATTCGATCTTCGGTCCCTGGGGTTGCAAAGCAAGCGCTTAACTCACTGAGCTGTCCCAGTTTCCCCACTACTTACACATTTATTAGGTCATTTTACTGAGACTATTGCATAATTCTTTATTTATTGTTGGTGTGGCCATGTCTTTTCTTTTTACAACATGGAAGTTACTGTTGAAATATAGTTTCTGTATACTATCCATTAAGTGGACACCAGTTAAACAAGTTGGAAATGTAAAAATGGCAAGATGAGCTAAATTTAAATGAGTTGACTGGATAAAATTTATGATGTAGAAATTTTTGAATATTTCAAACTAATTTAATTTCCTTTCTTAAAAATATCCCAGTGGAATATAAAATAAGACTCTTAAATGTTTGCTTCACTAATGAGAATAAAATAGAACATTATAAAATTCATCTACTGCTATAAAACGTTAAAATATTTTATTATTATGTATACTTTTAATTATGGCTAGTAGCTATGTAATCTATTTTTTAATGATAGTTTCTTTGTATTCCTGAATAATAATATATGTTTGTGGAAGTTACTAAGACAGACCTAACTCAGAATTTTGTTGAAGACAAGTTATCTTGTAGAATTACTTTTTCAGCTTTTAGCCTTAAAGAAAATGACATAGTTCAATCTAAAATATTTATGTCGAAGAGGGAGAAGATGAGTGGAAACTATGGAAGAATTCTATTATGTGTTTGGTTCAGAAGTGGCAATGATATAATAATAAGTGGCACAGAGAAGGCAAATTTAGTTGGCTAGATTTTGAGATAAGAATTTTTTAAAGATTTAAAACCACTAAAAACCAGCTTGTAAGTGGAGACAGTTAACTCATCTGTTAGCAGGAGAGAAAAATCCCTGAAAAGGAGAGATCATAATTTTAGAAGCAGACGAATAGTATAAAAAGTACTTATCTAGAAATTTTTCAGAAGTAGGGAAGAATATATTGGATTGTAGTTTTGTGTACAAAGAACCAGATATAAATTTTGAATTAGGTTAACATTTCTGATTTTTTAATATATTTGTAATTTTAGTAGTTCTTTACTAGAGATATAACATGTATAATATTAAATATATATGATATTTATTTACCTATAATTCATGATTATGTATGAAAAATTAACTTTTACAAAATAATTTTAATATCTTTGAAGATTTGGATGATAGTGCCTGTAGGCATTAGGAATATTAAAACAGTGTACTCTGAAAATGATGCGTATATACTTTTTTGTTTTTGTGAAATATGGCAAAAACCTTAAAACTTGTCAGGTTGTGTAAATTACTGATGCATTTTGAGATGTACCAAATAATATTTGGTTTTTTAAAAAAGAAAAAAATCTTTTATAGCACTGTGATTATGCTACTATGTCTTTTGCTAAGTGTAATCGTCTAGTTTAGAGAAGCATGAGTAGAAGTACAATTAAGACTGATATAACTGCAGTCTAAATTTCTGTGTTGTTCTTTTTTTCACTTAAATTACAAAACCTAGAGAGCCATAACAACCGGGAGCTTCCCATTTTTAAACTAAATTCAGAGAAAAAAGAAAATCTTAGATCTAGCAGAATCTACTCCCAAGTCTCAAATATTCAAGCAGTGCATAAAAAAAAAAAGAAAAGAAAAGAAAGAAAATGTAAAAAAAAAAAAAAAAAAAAATTATGAGAGTGATATGCGTTGTAGTTACTGACCCTTGTTCTTTTGACGAGAAGACTGATTATCTTTAGATGAAACTGTATTTTGTAGCATCCTTTATACCAAATTCAAGTTCATCCAAAGAACTGATTGGAGCTATTCCCTGCTTACTTGTGAATATCTAAAATTTCTATTAGCTACAGTACTATTAGTCCTTTTTACTTTAGATAAAAAGAACCTCCTCTCCTCTACATATGGAGAGGAACTATGAATTTTGTCAGAGCCAAAATTTGAGAAGCATGAGTAAGTTTGTGAAAGTTACACTGGCTTTGCATTCTAGACAGACCTTTCTGGGGGACTGCCGGGGCAAGGATTTGATGTTTTCTGTTTTGATGTTTTATAGCAGTTCAGGCTATGGCTCAGTTCTTTCCTCAGGTATTAATACCTGATAGGTGTCTCTGTTCTGTTTAAATAAAATATTTTGAATAATTTAATACTGAGATGTGTTCAAAGATAAATCTGTTGCCTGTAAGAGAAAGAAAGTAAAATCAGTTTGGTGTAGATATAAAAAAAAATTATAGACATGACATCTTTTTTTGCCTTTAACAGTCATTTGGTATTGAAAGAAGTTAAATCTATTCCACCCTACTGCTAATTTAACCCCTACTAATTGAGTCAAGTTAACTTCTATTTCAATAAGTCTGGATTTTTATTGGTTTTGTTTTGTCATTGAGTCATAAACACTATTGTCAGTACTCTTGCCACATGCAGTTACTCTCATTTAAAACACTCTCCATTGTCCTTGCATTTAATTTTTCAAAGCACATTTTGAATTCTCCTTCTATGAGGCCCCTACTACCTACTTTAGTCCCATTGGCTGCTCTCCCATCCCAGGACTTATGGTACACATCATAACATTTGACTTTGGGTCACCTTTACACATCCTCTTTTAAGCTTGTGGGTTTCACTGACCATGCTTTCTCCACTATGAATCTTGGCATCACCTCAATAGCACTCTATAAATATAACTAGTTAAGTGATAGAAGTGCAAGGGCAGAATGCTTCCTTCTCAGTCACAATAACATCCAGAAGTCGTTTTCACCTCAATGTTCAATGAAGACCAAAGAATAAGAGTAGAATATTCTCAGACACACTCCAAAGAGAACCTACTTTTATAACTCTAGAAAATGGAAGCACAAGCATTCCATAGGTTTAATT
Source organism: Craseonycteris thonglongyai (assembly GCA_004027555.1). Lineage (NCBI taxonomy): Eukaryota > Metazoa > Chordata > Mammalia > Chiroptera > Craseonycteridae > Craseonycteris > Craseonycteris thonglongyai. The sequence continues at coordinate 14,901 of PVKE010007037.1, read as the reverse complement.
ATTTTAGGAATAATTTATGTGAATATTTAAACTTCTGAAAATAATCAACATAAATGTATTTTAAAGTGTCATCCAATGCTGACGTTGTTTCTCCTTTTAGTCTTAGTTATTTCATCACTTTTACTCCTGTTTAAAAATAATATTCAGCATGTTTCATTAAATTTGAAGGTATTTCTTTATCTCTTTTGTTCAAGAAATACTTAAAAATAATTTAGAAAATTCTAATGTCTCACTATTTATGCAACATTCTTTTTTAGGGCTTGTTGTTTGGTTAATTGTTAATTATTGCATTCTTCCTAAGAGTGCACACATTCTACTGTATTAGAAATTCAATACTTTTGACTCACATTTATTTGTAGAGAAACAAGTTATGTTTATTTTGGGAACACATGAGCATATATTTATTTTTCTAAGATAGAGCTTGATAAATAAATTAAACTTTGGACTTGGGGAGCAGAGACTTGGAAGCTATTATCTACTATTTATAATTGAACAAACTTCCTTTTATTTTTAAATCATTAGTAAGTTGCTTAACTCTTTCAGGTTTTGTTTGTCCTGTTCTATTCAGTAGGAAAGATTATAAACCTTACTTTTTTTTTTTATAGTGGGGTTGTCAACCTTGAATCTTTAATTTGGAAATCCTGGTGAACCAGAACAGGCTGTAGATGTTTTCAACACACAAAGACAAAAACAGAAAGCAGGCTTTCATGCTCAGTAACCCTGGGATTAAAGTTCTTAAAACGTGAGACAAAAGAGAATATTCTCACAAACATGGATATAAGAAACATAAGTGGGCAGAAGTTACCTTGAAACCAGAGATGTTGATAGAGTAGACTCCTTGTTAACCGGAACTCAAGCAACTGGGAAATGAAAAATCTACTTCATTTATCTGGCATCTACCAGTCCCCATAGGTACCAGTTAACTGAGAGTCTGCTATATTTTTTATGGTTGTGGTAGACCATTGGTTGATGTTTAATACAGAGGAAGATGTTTAGTCTGCCAGGGGTACTCACTTTTCTTTGAATCAGCCAAAAGGAAACTTGTGCAATAATGTAAATAAATGACAGGGCTCAACTCTGCATTATTTCTCCTTTGTAAACTCTTCTTTTTAGTATTTTCCCATATACCCATTGTTTCAAATAGAACTCACACGCAGAGATCTTATTTGCTTATAATTCTAGCTCAGACTTCTCCTCTAAGCTTCCATCTATTACATTGACTCAGCTACTTAATATCCTCTTGAATGTCTCAAAGGCATCTCAAAGTCAACATGTCAAAACCAACGTACGATCTTTCCCCAGATCTTTCTCTAGTATTTTTTCACTCAATAAATGGCACCACCACATGTTCAGTTGCATTAAGTGAGAAAATACCAGGGTTACTTCTTCAAGTAATAACCAAATTCTTCATCTTAATTTTTTTTTTCAGTATCATTTCTTTCTTTTCTTTTTTTTTAATTGTTAAATTTATTGGAGTGACATTGGTTGGTAAAAATTACATAGCTTCCAGGCAGACAACTTTATGTTACATCATCTATGCATTACACTGTGTGCTCACCACCCAGAATCAACTCTTCTTCCATCACCATATATTTGATGTCCCCTCCCTACTCCACCCGCCACCCCCCCTTCTCTCCTATCCACTTTCCCCTTTACCCTCAGGTAACCGCCAAACTATTGACTGTGTCCATGAGGTTTGTTTGTTTTTTTAATTTAATATTTTTGACAGAGACAGAGAGACAAAGAGAGGGGGGAAGGCCCAGAGCAGTCTCTGTAGTTGTTACATCATCAGTTTTCAACATGGTTTCATTCCACACAGGTGGGCATGGGCTGTGCAGGACAGGAACTGGGCTGGGGTGCCTCCCACATGGGAAGCACACCTTGGTTCAGCATAAGGGTCCACACGGGCCAGGGCTGGGATTCGATCCTCATTCCCTGGGGTTGCAAAGTGAGCGCTTAACCAGCTGAGTCGTCCTGGTTTCCCTGTGTCCATGAGTTTTTGTTTCTTTGTTACTTTCAGTTTTATATTCCATCTATAAGTGAGGTCATATGTTCTTTTTTTTTATTGTTAAATTTATTGGGGTGACATTTGTTGGTAACAATTATGTAATTTCAGGTGTATAACTCTACATTACATCGTCTATGCATTGCTGATTCTGGTTGGTGAACACATAATTCATCTTAAACCTGTCACATTTTTATTCTATATATATCCTATGAACCCATATTCTTATCTTCATTTCCTCTTTGCCCCTCTAACCCAGGCTACTATCATCTACAAACCTGAAATTACTTACAATATTCTATGTTGTCTCTTTGCATCCAGTCTTATATCTCTCCAACCCTTTACCTGTAGAGCATCCATAGTGATCTATTCTTAGAAAAATAGTGCGATCATACTACTATCCATATTAAACATAACTTGTAGCAGTATAATGTTTTTATACCCTTTATTCTAGCTTTTGTTCCTTGAAGTTTTGGGTCATTTGGGGCTTTCCTAACTTAATGCATACAAATTGTATGCACAAGTGACTAGGCCATGTGTAGGCTAATGATGAAGAAAGATAGTGTGGCATTCATTTCCTTAGACGCAGCTGACAACAGAAGACCACTAAAAAGTAGGTGCAACTCTGGGGATGGAATGTAAGGAAACCTTATATTGACCGAGGAACCTTGAATTGATAAAATTTATAGTGAATTGGTACTAAATAAGTATTCACCATCTGATGGAATAGGCTTAAAATAGAAATGAAGGTGAAATACTGAAAACTGTAGAAATAATATAGTTCTTCACAACTCAGTTTGTTGCCTTAAATTCATGCCTTCCCTGCCTTTTGGTGCTTTCTCGTTGCTCTTCGGAAGTAGAGAGAACCCCTGGACTTGGCCAGCGAAACCCATTCTGGATCTGGCTTCCCTCAGCCTCATCATCCATCACCACTCTCATTACTTTCACTATTCCAAACATATTGAACTTCTTTTAGTTAATCACCCCTTCCCCTGCCTCCAGCTTTCACCACTGCAGAACTTACTGCTTTTGTTTTCTCTGCCTTAGTTAGTCCTTATTCTTTTGGCAGATCTTGGTTAAAGCAGCCATTCCCCAGGGATGTATTTTCTGTCTTCCTTTACCAGATCAAATCCCCTTAGGGTATCATAACAGAGGATGGCTCTAATGGCACCACATACCTCTCCTTGGCGGCTGTGATCACACTTATTTTACCTTTTTGTTTGTTTGAGTCTTTGATTCCTATCTGTCTCTCTCATAGATTCTAAGCTTTATGCATGCATGCATTATGTCTATTTCACTTCCACTTTTACTTTCAGCATAAACACTGGCCGGGACACATAGTGGATTCTCACCAAATATCTTTTGACTGGATTAATAAAAGGGGATCATAGAAACTTATGAAAATGAGACAATTTTCTTGAGGACTGAATGAAAACTCATACTGGTGGAAATTTCAGATCTGTATGGCAATGGATCAACTGGGTGAAACAGGAAGAAGGCAACTCTGGTATATATGCTTATGTGGGAAGCCTTTGTTCTTCAGAAGAAACCCAGTTATTTAAATCAGTTTTCCAGAAGATTTCAATTCTATCCTTACTTAACCTTCATCGTACCTTGGCTCTTGGACTTTGCTTCTGATCTGCTCCAAAACTCTTTTCCTATTCAGATTTGGGTGACAGTCACTGTATGTGGGCTCTGGCCATGGCTCTGTGGGCTGCCATGGTTAAGTGGTGAGTGGCCCCTGTACTCTGCCTTACTCTGATTCTGGCTTTGCCTTCTCACTTCCGTCTCAGTGCTATTGGCACTTCATCCATATTATTTCCTGAGATAAGATAGAACCATGGATGTCTATGAATTCTTATGACAGTTTTACTAGGGAGAAACTGAGGATTGCTTTGAGATACACTGTGGCACTGTGGGACAAGGCAATAAAAATGATGGATTTCTTCACTGTGTTTTCACATGTGGCCTTTCCAGATGAGGTGTGTGCATATTTAAAGTCAGCCTACTGACTGAATATACAGATTTAAAGTTTGTTCCAAATTCTCAGCAAAAATAACCATACTAAAAAAATTGTCCATACCAGAATAAAATGACATATTAATATTTCCCTGGTTAATGAAGTTTCTGATGCATTTATAATAAAATATTTCAAATAATTAAATATAACCTTATAGATAAAGCACAAGTAATAAACTTATGATAGACACTGTTAGTGAGAAGAAGGGAAATGAGTATGAGAACAAATGGACAGGGGTGATGATGCTAACGTATGACTAATTAGTACATGGCCTCTAATTAGCGGGATATTATGACACATGTTTTGGTTTGAATTTCTAAAAATACTTTGGTAATTTGAAGAGAGATCTCTGAAGAAAAGTTCATGGAAACAAGATGTGGGTTGTATAGTTTCTTTTGATAAGAATGGTACTAAATGGCAGCCTTAATTTCAAAAAATTTTCCACCCCAAATATGACCTGAAGCTTCAGGACATTTTTTTCAAAAAATTTAAAAATTGTCTTCACTGAATAAAAAAGCTGTGGTACTTATATACAATCCATTGCATATTACTCAGCTATAAGAAAAAATGAAATACTGCCACTTGCAACAACATGGATGAAATATGAGAGCACCTAGCTAAGCGAAATAAGCCAGACAGAAAAAGCTAAGAACCATATGACTTCTTTCGTATGTGGAATATAAAACTGAAAGCAACAAAGAAACAAAACCTCATGGATGTAGTCAATAGTTTAATGGTTACCTGAAGGCAAAGAGGGTGAGGAATGAGAGAGAAGTGAGGTTGGGAGGTGAGGAGGGGAAGCTAAATATATAGTGATGGAAAGAAAGCTGACTCTTGGTGGTCAACACATATTGTAACACATAGATGAAGTACTATAGAATTGTATGCCTGAAACCTATGTAATTTTTACTAACCAATGTTACCCCAATAAATCTAACAATAAAAAAAATTAAACTGCAAAAAAAATAATCTTCTGTTACAAACAATAGACTAAGCAAGGCACACAGTTCCAAATAGAGATGAAAATAAAATGAGCAGTGGATCAATTTGGCCTCATTTATCATTTATTGATGAAGCTCCAGAGAAAAAGATACCCTGATACTTCCTTTCTGAAGGAATATTATACTTCATTGCAAGAGTGGCTCTTACAGGAGTCCAGCAATTGGGGTCAATCCAAACCTCCTGTGAAAGTTTTTTCCATTCTCTTTAGCCAGTGTTCCTCATTTTAGAAGCTTATTGTTTAGGGAGTAAGTGAGGTCTTGGGGATCAGTGAAACTAATCTGTCAGTTACTGGTGTAATTACCCTTCCGACAGCTCTGAGTACTTGAATTAAAAACCTTTTGTCTTTTAACACATTCTGAGTCTTGTGATGAATATAATTTAGTTTATTTTAGTATATTTTCTTGGCCTGGAGACCATCTATGACTTTTTGCCTCTATTTTCTTTTATTGACTGACCCAACTTTCAATCTCTGTGTATGAGGCCAGTACTCCAGCACGTTGTCAATGAACATCTTTGGTTGAATTTGGAAAAGTCAGTCTATGGCTGAGTGTGATCTAAGAACATTTCAAAGACTTTCTTATCTATTTGGGGCCTTCTAAGACGTTGACTATCTCTTCTCGGTCAGAAAACACAGCTTTGTGGACAGGCAGCTAAAGAAAATGTGTGGGAAGTCATAGTCCCCACATTGAGCTTTTTAACCACTACCACTTTCTGCTAATTGGCTTCATGCCCATACTTTCTGAGTCTCTCTGTTTTCATTGTTTGTTTGTTTTTAACTTCCCTATTTCTTACATTCTCATTCCTCCACTTGTATGGCATAGAAAAAAAAAGGAAAAGTTAGAAATATAAAATACAAATGAAAATGTTAGAAATGTTAAAAGGCATTATCAAAGACACAGGATTAAAATAAATGTTCTATTACCACCAGTGCTGTGACTGTATTTGTAGAGGTTTTTTATTTTTAAAAAGTACTTAATCTCACGTTAACCTTCCAGATTGGTGGTAAAAGCCTATAGCCCACTTAAAATTGCATTTTACTTATACTTTACACTTTACTTCTCTCTTAGTCATCTTACTCCTTTATTCTTTGCATATGTGCATATATATATCAAACTATAGCAAATTTCATAATAGCTTGCAGGTTTATGTAAATGAATGGGTCATTTTTAAAAGAAGATTGTGAGCTCATGATTATCTCTCCAGAGTATGTGGTCCAGAGCTGCGTGTGTGCTCATAGTTACTATCCATAATATATGGTGACCTTCACTGTAGCACTAAGCTAAGGACATTCTCATAAACTAATATCAGTTATGACATGATGTGAACCAAGTTCTTCACTAAGTGCAAACTGCAGAGGCTATTTCAAGAAGTTTCTTGGTGATCTTGGGGGAGCTGGGATGGCTCAGTGGGTTCAGAGCTTGCCTTGCAGCCGCCAGGTTGAGGATCAAGTCCCACGCCCATGCAGACCCAAGTGCTGAACTGGATCATGCTTTCCATGTGGGAAGCCCTCGGTTTGCAAGGGTGTATTTCCCATGTGGGAGACCCCGGTTCAGTTCCCACCCTGCATAGCCCCACATCCACCTGTGGAATGAAACTATGTTGAAACTGCTAATGTACAGCTGGGAAGACTGCTCTGGGCCCTCCCCTTCTCTCTGTCAAACAATAAAATAAATCTTAAAAAAATAACTAAATAGGGGAAGCTGGGATGGCTCAGTGGGTTAAACGCTCACTTTGCAGCCCCAGGGAACAAGGGTCGAATCCCGGCCCCGGCCTGTGTGGACCCATATGCTGAACAGGTGAGTGGCCCCAGTTCAGTTCTCACCAGGGCGAGACCCCAGCCCAGTTCTTGTCCTGTGCAGCCCCGCGCCCACCTGTGGAATAAAACTATGTGGAAAAAACAGTGATGTACAACTATGGAGACTGTTCAGGGCCCTCCCCCTTCTCTCTGTCCCTGTCTCTGTATCTCTATCAAAAACAATAAAAATCAATCTTTAAAAAAATAAATAAATAAAAGAAGCTTCTTGGTGATCTTGATGAGTCCTGAGTCCATCTGTGAGAAAGCTATACATTTTCCAACATTTTCAGCATTTTAGCATTCAGCAGTATGTTGAATCAGCTCATTAAGATTGTCAAAAAGCTTTAGCTGTTTGTCAGAGCACCTCCTTTCATATGCTTTGATTAATGCCCCTTTGCTCTCCCCATTCCCAAGATACAGTATATATATATCCCTTTCATCATTATGACGTTATTGAAGTATAGGTGTGGTGTGGTAATGTAGGCCTCTTGGAGATGCTTTTTCTGTGGAAAATGCTGAAAAACACCCATTTGCTGAGTTTTCACAGTTTGCTTTATAGAGCTAGGCAGACAATATCCATTAGAAAAACTAATACTTCAGATATTTCTCTTCTGCCCACATGAATAACTATCTTTATTTTATTTCAACCATCACTTACATTATTTTTGTTAAAATAAGCCATTTTCTGTTTGCTCACATCCCTAGACCAAGTGCCTTTAGGTTTCTGTGTGGAATGCTTTCAGAGAATAGCCTGAAACATCAATACCCAAGAAATATTTGCATACTTCTGTACTGAATTGGACAAAATGTAAGGATTGGTGGTGTCATAAACAGAGGAAAGCAGATTGGGCTGATAGTGAGGATGAGAATGGGGAGTTTAGTAGATTGGAACACAGTAATTCTAATGGTCCCACGGGACATGCTAGTGGAAGGATTTAGTAGGCTATTGGCAACATGAGACTAGAGCCTGAAAGAAGGCCAGTGTTACTGATTTAGGGATTATCATCTGATAGCCACTGGGAGTAGGTAGAACCATTCAGGGAAGGGAGAGAATGTGGACTGGCTGGCTTTTTTTTTTTTTTTTTAAGGACTTGCAAGGAACCACAAGCCTGGCAGTAGAAACAGTTTCCAGAGTTTATAGCTATCACTACAATCAAGAAGGTGTGGAAGTAAAGAGAACTTTTCCAGTGACGTCCAGGGTTTGAGTTATTTTCCTGGTGGAAGTAATAATTAATTGTATTTGTAATAAAAGTGAGCTCATTTCCTGGTTCAAAGCATAGGTGAAAGGGCTTAAGGAAACCAGAAAGGAAAATATCGAGGAGGGAGAGGAACATTAAGCTCAGTATCAGGAGTTTGGCCAGGGAAAGTCTGTGCTGGAATTTTTGCAATGTGGTCGACAAGATCCCTCATGATGACTTTTTAAAAAAATTGAGCAATGTGAATTATAATATTACAGCTACTATTGATTCTTAATAGAATGACTGCATCAATAAAGCACTGATGTCAAAGAGTGGTATTTAGTAGCTCTATCCTAGCTCTTCTGCTTAATAATTTCTATCAGTAATTCAAATCAAGAACTTGAAAGGCACTTAACACACTCATTAGTGACACCACCTTGGTAGCAGAGATAATATAACATGATGGCTGACAAAATTACAACTCAAAATCTTGATAAGAAGGAAGAGTTAAATTAAAAAGATTACTAAGACTTTCTCTTTTTTCACATTAAATGAAACAATTTTTATATATTTTATTTAGTATATAAGCAGATCTATACATTTTTTCTTTGTTTCATAATTTACTTTAATGCAAGACCTTGGTTTTATATTAAGTTTTGGCTCCTCAAGCGATTGACTAGCTTACCTCCAGATACCTTGTTATATGAGGAAACTAAAAATTTTTTTCAAACTAATATAATTGGGTTTTATGTCACCTGTGCTAAATATGATTCCTAATTGAGAGATGAGATTTAGGTCATTTAATTTTTATGGCAACCCAAAGAGGTAGTTTTCATTTTAAATCTCATAATTAAGTTAAGAGAATGAAAGTTTAGAGGTTAAGTCACTTGTGTTAGGTCATATAGAAAGGAAGTGGGAAACTTGCGTTTGAACAGAGCTCTGCCTAATTCCAGAGCCCCTGACGGCTCCTCGGTGCCGTGCGGTAGCGTCTGCACAGTTGTGAGCAGCCGGGGCTGTAGGATCAGGACATAGCCAGGTCTGCAGCCGGCTAGCTCTGTGAGCGGTTGCCTCTTCTCTGAAATGAAGCTCCTAATAATGCAGCTACTCATACTGCCTAGCTTATTTGATCACTTATTGTGTCTATTGTGTATTGGGCACCAAGCTAGGCGAAGGGGCACAGCCTTCATAAAACTTACATTCACTGGAAAGTGGCAAGTGAACTGCAAAAGATAACAGATAATGAAAAGTATAGTGGAGAAAACTGAAGCTGGGAAAGGCATGAGAGTGCTGAGCAACGCAGGTGTAACTTCTACTATAAAATATTATAGTGAGGAAATTCCTACCAAGAAAGAGACATTTCAGCAAAGACCTGGTCGGAACGAGAGAGTGAGCAAGGAGATCTCTGAGGGAAGGAAGGACGGTCCACACAGGGAGGCTGTAGAAAGGGCAAAGCCCTGAGTCAGGAATGTGCTGGTGATTTTGAGAACGGTTAGGTAATGCGGCTGCAGTGCTGCTGTAGGCAAGGGAGAGAGAAGTTGGGGATGAGGCAGAGGTAATGAGGGATCATGTCATCTTGTAGGCCATTAATTTGACTCTGAGTGAGGACAGTGGAGTGTTTTGAGCAGAGGCACAGCCTGATCTCATGTATCTAAAAGAGAACCAGGCTACTTTGTTGGGATAAGCTGTAGGTTTGGCAGAGATAGAAAAAGATGCAAAGATAAGAGGTCACTGTAATAATCTAGTTGAGAGACAATAATGGCATGTTGGTGGCAACAGAGTTGAAAAATGGTCAAATAGTTTATGTATTTTCAAGGTACCTGCAAAGGATATGTGAGAGAAAGATAAGAGTCAATGATGCTCCAAAATTCTGGAGTTAAGCAACTAAAAGGATAAGTTGCCATCCACTGACATGGGGTTGGGGAGCTAATATTTGGGGGCATGAGCTTCTCAGTTTTGGACATATTGAGATTGAGACACTAATTGAGCATTTAAGAGAAAACATTCAGTAAGGGTTGGATATGAGTCTGGAGTTCACAGGTAAGGTCTGAACTGCAGGTATATATTTGGGAGTCCTCCCTTGGTGTAGTGATATTTATAGATGCAAGACTAGGAGAAATCACGAAGAGAGTGAGTGTAGCTAGAAAAGAGAATGTTTGACTAAGCCCAGGGATAGTCCAATATTTAGAAGTTGGAAAAATGTGGAAGAACCAGCTAAGGATACTGAGAAAGAGGATAGTCATTACAAATAATTAGAATTAGAGAGTGTGGCATCCTAGAACCAAGTGAGCTGAGTGTTTTAGGGAAGGAGGAATCATCTGTATGAAATGTTAATAGGCCCAGTAAAATGATTATTGAGGATTGACTAAAGAATTTTGGCATTGAGGAACTGATGACTTGACAAGAGCAGTTTTGATAAAGTGGTGGAGGTCTTTGTAAAATGTGGAGAGAGAGGGAAATACCAATGATTACAATCAAGAAATATAGGTAATTTTCTAGGATTTTGATATAAGGGCAAGCTGAGAAATGAAGCAGTAGCTAGGAGATATGTACGTAGTCAAAATAGTTTCTTTTGTTTGTTTTTAAGTAAGAGAAATTACATAATATTTGTATGCTGCTAAGAATGATTTAGAAATGGGGGGATTAAGGTTCAACTTTGAGGATTAGCTATGATGATGTATATAAAATACTTCTACATTACAACACATAGAATATTCCATAGGTACTAAGTATTAATATTATTCTTTATTATCTTCTTCAAAAGTATTACAAGTACAACATATCTGTTTATGGTGTTGTGTTGCAACTATCTTTATAGATTCCCTTGTTTTTTATTTATTATAAGTAATTTATTTTTATTCAATGTTCCTAAAACCGCTTACTAAAAATACTTCATCTATTTTACTTAACTCACTTGACATTTTTTCATTTAGATCAATTCTTTCCACAAAATATAATAATTTCCACTCCCCACCCCAATCATTTAATAGTATATTCAATAGCTATACATCTGCAGGTAAATTATTTCAGATTAATAAATCCTGTCATTTTGATTAGTTGATTGCCACCTTGAAACCATGTCAGCTGCACACCTAGGACACTCAAATTCTGATTGAAGTACTCTGTGTGGGCTGAGATACGGAGTCAAAGAAATATAGATTATTAAAACCTTGTTTTAACACTATTTGATATTCAGAATTTTCTAGATTAGGACTATATAGAGTAAATTCATTTTGCACTAAAAATAAGGTGTTAATTATTATAATAACAAATGTACTTATTAGGAAATTTCACAATATGTATCTTAAAAATTGGAATTTGTTGTGAATCTTAATTCTGTTTGTCATTTCTAAGATTTCATCATAATTAGGTATTCTCAAAGTAATAAAAACTAGTACAAAATTAGTATTTCCAGATCCTTGCCTGATTTAGTTACCCAGTGTCTCTGAGTCAGAAATTCAGGGGTGGTTTTACTATGGGGTTCTGGGTTGGGGTCCTTTATGAAATTACAGTCATCAAAAGCCTTGATTGGGCCTGAAGATTTATTTCCAAGCTAGCTCACTCATTGTCCTGGCAAGTTAGTGTTGGTTATTGGCCAGAGGCCTCAGTTTCTTGTCCTGAGACTTTATCCATAGGAGCTGTTTGAATATCCTCAACACTTGGCAGGTGACAGGCTACAGAATAAATAATCTGAGAGAACAAGAGGTGACACAGCCTCAAAACTCACACTCTGCCAATCCTATTAGTTAAAAAAATTAGCCTATGCAGTGAGGGAGTAGAGTATTAAATACCAGGATGCAAAATCTTGGAGGCCAATCTTGGAGGCTCATCTTGGAGCCTGGTTATCACATTGCACCTCACAAGACTGTGCGGAGCATGGCATCAAATCAGTTATATAGTTTAGCCATGGCTGAAGGCTCTGTCTTCATGTATATTTTATCTGCCTCCATTATTATTATTATTATTATTATTATTAATGCCCAGAAATCAAAATGATCCTACGATCTTCAGAATATTCTAATGGTATGCATGTAGATGGTAGGCATGTCAAGCAAGGGCAGATGTATTATGTGTCTTATTTCTTTTAAATGAGAAATACTGTAAAAAGAGCACTGTACATGAGTTTAAGTCTTTGCTCTCTGTATATTATTGTGTTGATTTAGGGCAAGCAGTATTATCTAAAGCAGGAATGATGGTAATATGATGGAGATGATGGTGATACCAACTCCATAGTGTTATTGTGAGACTTAAATGTATGTATATTTGAGAAAGCCTTATAAAACTGTAAGATATTGTGCCTATTGCCAAATCAGAATGCATTTTGATGAGTGGTACTTCGTATCGAGTTTCCTTAGCCCAAGTGTTCAATTTTAGCTGTGTGGGTAACAAGGAATAACTACTACTACTATTACTACTATTACTACTACTACTACTATTACTACTACTACTACTACTACTACTACTAATTCTTCCTCTTTTACTACTACTGCTACTACTAAAAAAAAGAAAAAGAAAAAGAAATCCATCATAGTTAATAACGATTGTTCCAAAGCAAACCTACCCAGATCAGTAGGGAAGCTGGTGGATAAATGCTGCACTTCCTGTCATTCAGGGGACAATTCTGGGAGGTCCTCTGTGTATTTCTCAGGAGGTCTGTGGACTTGAGCCTACATTGCCACAACAACGACCTCAGCAATATGCCTTTGTCTTATATTAGCTTTTACCCCTTTCCTCACACTTTCTGGCTTTTCACAGTTGCTTCCCGAGAGCAAGCAACCACCTTTCTCCCTGTAGTTAAACTAAAGACAGTAATGTAGTATGGTTGTATTGAAAAAGGGAATACTGCTTCTGTAGCAGAAATGCCGACAATGACAAACCAAGGGAGTGGAGCAGTGGTGGCCTCCACCCAGGCACAGACAATGATAGGCTGCAGAGAACATAAAAAGAGTAATGAACCTGACAGAAAGTCAAACTGCTTTTCAAGAATACTATGCTTTAGCAATTCTAAGTAATGTCCGTGGTAAAACCCTCTTTCCTGCCAGGGCAGATTGATCTAACCACCCTCCTTCTCCTTCCTACGCCTCCGGTTGCTGATGTTAACTTTTCAAATCCAATTATAAACATTAAAGTGGGGATGTCATATTGTTAGTTTGAACATTTAAATGTGGAGTGGGATAGGGTCTGCAGCTGTATCAGGTCTCTGTTTCAATAAACTAGACACAAAGAATATGAGTGACTTTTAGCAATAAATTGTCAAGTATGCTAAAGATTCTTTTGTAGTCTGAAACAGCAGTTTAGAGAGACAGAAGCATACGCTTGGGTACCACTAAGATCCTAAATATTCCTTTAAAGTTTCTGAGTACTTCAGAATGCTTGAGGTAAATAATGCCTGAGTGAATGCATTTTTATCTAAGAGTATAATTGACTTGCCCAAAGATATGCATCAAAGCTTTAGTCAATAAGATAGAATCTTAAAGCTACTGTTTAGGAATATGGAGTTTCAGTGGGCATTATTAACTTTTTACTCAAATAAAATTATCTGTAGTATTATAGATTTTATTGTTTTCTCTTTCTATTTTAACTTAACTCATTATGTTTTTTGAGAAGAATCTATAGCTTATACTCATTTTTTTTTTCTTTTACATAACATTCTTTTCTGGATATTTAGTAGTTTTAAATAGACATTGATGTACAGTCTTTTCAATATTCACAATTTGATAAACATGAAAGCATTGAAGTATTTTGCAATTTTTTTCTAAATGTAATTATTTAAGTATTGACCTCAACATATGTTTCCCAGGAGAGTTTAGTGTTACTAATTGGTGCTTTCTCTACTCTTTGACAAGGAAATAAGAAAGAATATACATAAACTGATTATATAAAATGTGTTTGCAGAACTCTTAGCAAAGAAGTCATAAATAAATCTGGTCAATTCTCCTGCCCCTCCTATCTACATTGAAAATGTCATTGTCAATCACTTAACATGTATTTAATGTGCTGGATTCTTTTCCAACATTTATGGATTCCTTTTGCTATATATATATAGTCAAAAAAAAAAATCAGCCATTGTCAATATAATAAGAACAGATATATCTATCATCTATCTATCTATCTATATCTATATATATATGTATTCTTACATGACCTAGACCTATAACAATTTAGGTGTTGGTTTCCCTAAAGTCCCTTATTTTCTTTAGGAAATTTTCTTTTTGCTATTAATATACCAAATATGTAATCAACTTATTAAATTTGTGGTTATTATATATTCCAAGAAAGTCAGCCTCATTGCCAATCAAGATAACCTTTTACATAATAAAATATTTAAAAATGAAGACTATGAAATAAATTTTAATAGAGAAATAATGTATCCAAAATATTCATTTTCATAGTTCTCTGTGCTGGGGCTCTATAAATGGGTGAGAAGGTAGCCTTGGGTAAAGCCTACTAAGGCCCATAGAGTGAGGAAATTTATAGATTACTGGAAAACAATTTTGAGAAATAAAATTTGTGAGTATATTAGAATGCATGTTAGAGTAACAATTAACTTACAACTCCAAAATTAAACTGGTATTGGGATCTGTCGTTGGGATGCAAGGAGAGCTATGAAGAAAAGCATTTCACTTGAGAATCCAAAATATATTTAAAAAAATTTTTTTTGAGATTATCAAATCATTCTTTCAAAGATGTTAAATGTTTGATGTGAGAGCCACTTTTGGAGGCTGTGCCTCACATGTAAATAGTTGCCTACCGTATTTTCCGGCGTATAAGACGACCCCCTAATTTTACATTTAAAACATAGGTTTAGGCCTATATTCGCTGTATAAGACTACAGCCTCTTATCATCCCAGTCAGTCACAAACAAGCGTTTTCTGCAAGTTCTTCATGTAATTTTCTTTCCAGA
>PVKE010007036.1:25785-52185 GCA_004027555.1 Craseonycteris thonglongyai | reverse complement strand
TCCTGTCATGATGTCTGAAATTGCTCCCTCTGAAGACCTGTTCCTGTTAAGTGCATCTCCTCCAAAAGGTCCCTATTTAAATGCTAATGTTCTGCTCACCCAATATCAGTCATTAGTTGATCACATTAGCCTCAGTCACCCTGGGAAGATGGAACTTGGTTGGGTAAACACTAATGAAAGGCAAGGTGAAAGGGAAGTTCCAGAACATGTTTGGGGAGCAGAGATGTGAGTAGTGGTGGTGAAACAGTGTACTGCAGTCAACAGTGAGTGACAGGCAATAAACCAGTACTCCCCTTCTCAGAAGAGGGGTACACAATATGCTTCCCGGAGGAGTGTGCTTTAAAAGGAAGATTAGGGGATACATTAAATCAGCCTTATGTCCATTACAGCTTTGTCTAGAGATGGTCCTAGTTAAGTCTAAGTAAATCCAATAAACAAGACAGAAAATACTAACCCTAATTCTAACAGAAGAGATGGTCCAAAGGTCCATATGCCTGCAGAAATAAACAACCCAGCTAAGAACTGGAAACACATATTTGGCCCTTGCCATTTAAGATGATTCGTTGCAAACTAGGCCAACACTATTTGACAGAATGTCAGCTATTCTCATAGTGGCTTTAGAATGTTATTTGAAAATCAGATTATTTATTTTTTAAAGGCAACATCCATTGTTAGGCTTGTTTTTCTTTCAGTTAATCTAAATGGGAACATCCTTATCTGCAAGGACACAGATACCTTTTTTGTGGAGCTTTCTGCAATATACAAATGTGTTGTATGGTAATGATCTTTCTGGTTAAATTAAGATGTCCTGTAGTACAAAAGTCTATATGCACAAAAAAACATGGGTTTGCTGTAGGAAAGAACTATTCGTTGGATGCCTAAAAGGACAAAATGAATAGCACAAGATGGCATAATATTTATGCAAATCTATTTCACAAACATATTTAAATTCATCTTGTTTTATTAATTTTTTTAAATGATGCTTATTCTTAACATGCTCAAATGTCCCCCGGAGGGAAAAGTGGTCTGCAAAAAGCTTTGGATCTTCATTCATTTTCAAGCACCTGCAAATTAAAAGACCTGTTGGGGAGATATGGGGCTCATTTGCTGGCTGAGAGGCACTTTTGTTCTCAATGGGAAGAAAGATGTTCATTTAAATTCTAAAGAATCTCCTTAAATTTAGGAAATAGCAGTGTCTCTGTGTAAACAAGAATATGTGACTTCCCATGTATTTTCCAGTGGCTGTCCATTGGAAGAAAATTTTCAGAATACTCAATTAATAAAGCAGTAACACATATCCTTCAAAGTATATCTGTGTTAAAGAAAGCACCTTTGCACTTACCGCATGACCTGCTGGAGGTGGAAAAACTTGTACCTGGACAGAGAAGGAAGATAACCAGATGAGATAGAATTGTGTAGTGTCAGTGAAGACAAAGCTTTCTGGTCCAACTGACTTGGGCAGGAGTTCTAGCTCTAACACTTACTATGTTGAAGCTGGAGAAGTCACTTAATTCCTCTGAGCCTCAGTTACATTATTAGAAAGATGGGAGCAATAATTGTCTCTTCTTTATAAGAATGCTGTTAAACATTACAATGAGATAATGCATATAAATGGTAATGTACATACAATGCACAGTACCTGGTATGCAATTAGTATCCAATAAATGACAACAACCTCATTCTAGAGATTTTAATTTTGTGTTACATCTATATCAAACCCATGATAAGAACATTTTTGGTCAAAACTTTTTTGTGCAGTGAGGTAGCCTTAAGGTAGGGATTCATTTACAATACAAGTATTCTCAGATGATAGTGTGTGTTTTTATAGGTAAATTTTTGTAGCCGCATACAAAATGTTTGAAGGGGTCATTTCTCTAAGCTCTGGAAAAGAGCTAGGAGTATATACCCTCGGCACTGGATCTAGAAAGGAGTCATCAAGTGTCTTTACTAGGGTTTGCTTCAGAGACCTCTGAGATACCTATGAACTGAAATCAGTCTGTCACTGAGAGGAACAGAGATAATTTGAAAAGGTTACTGCCATGTGTGGCTAAACCCGATTTTCAGCTAGCATGCTGTGAACATCTTAACCAACAAGAAAATCACTGATTCAGTCATTCCTCTTCCCACCAAAACCACTTTCCATCTGTCAAAGGACATAATCTCAAACATGGTTTGTTGAGCATCAACAAAGACATGAATAATCTTTGGTGTCCTTGTTATTCACTCACTAAGTCAAAGAACAATGCCAAACTTACAGAACTAAGTTAGTGTTTCTTTTTCAGAACATATGGATTTTAGGGCATGTTTAAATCATAAGGAAAGATCATAAAGTTCAGCCCCTATAATTTTACATATAAAGAAACAGGCCTCTAAAAAGTGGAAGCCTCATCATGGGTAAAGCTATATTAGAAGGCACAGGTCCTGACAGTCTACCCAGGCCTCTTTCTAGTACCCACATATGACTTAATAAGGAAGATGAGAAGTTTGCATCTCTTCTAAAACCAAAGTATATGGTTCCAGGGAAGATTCTCATGATGATTTGCAAGTCAGACCACTCTATTGAAACCAGCAATTTTATCCTATGTTTATTAACAAATAAAGTCATGCTACCCTATTAACTTTGTCTAGAATCCTCAATATGGTCTAATAATAACATAAAGGAGTAAAAAACTAAGCAATGAGATAAGCCAGACCATGAATCTGTTTTTTAACTATAAAGCTCTTATAATAACAGTTTTTGTTAAAATAACATCTTAGAGAGTTTCTCCAGTTATCCCAGTTCCTTCCTCAATTACTTTTGTGAGGTCTACACACACACACACACGCACACACACACACACACACATACACACACACACACACACTCCCATTCTCCCATTCCTCCCTCATTTCTTCCAGGAAATGTACTCTACATTAATTTCAATAACATTTCTGAAAAAAAGACAGGTGTTTTTTTGTTTGGTTTGTTTTGTTTTGCTATAAATTCTGATTTGTAGTAAAGAAGGAAGAAGTCAAAAGCCTCTCTAGGACCTAAAGTCTAGGTGGAGTGAAAAGCTACTCAGCTACTTCTCAGAGCTGGGCAGTTGTGTCTATAAAAGGCTGAAGAGAATTAAAACATCAAGCAAGGATTTCTCTGTTCTCATTCAGTCTGAAAACCAATATAGAATTGGAAACCTTGCTTCACGCTTCCTTACCCCAGTACTTGCAAAGCTCACCTAGCACCCTGTAATTCAAACAGAGAACGAGATGGCCAGGGGCCACTGTGTGAAGAAGTCAGAAGCCAGGCGAGACAGACTGAATTCAAGCTTCCCCAGTACTGATGACAACTGCCATCTTCCACTATTTCTGACTTTTCCATGCTTGCTGTCTAATTATGTCACATCTTGAAAATTCAGCAAGAGGAAATTCCATTCCAGCTCTAATAATAGAAATGGGTACTATTTACTACTTTAACAGGCTGTGTTGTGTTGTGAATGAAGGTTACCTGTTCAGTCACATTATATAGGTGAAGTTCCTTCCTCAATAGTGAAGCAGATGGGAATTAGAAAACTAAGTCAACTATGGGAACAATATGATTTTAAGAAAGTAATTTCATCTAAACTGTAGTGTTAAATAGGAATCTCATCCATAAAAATTGTATGTTGGAAAAGCAACTAAATGTCTAAATAGGGGCAAAAGGCAATTTTAAAATGTTATTTTAAAATATATTAGTGGCACTGATTCCTACTCTATTAAGAAATCAGATCATTTTCCCAAACAAAAGCAAAGTCTATAAACTTACTAATAGTAATATGCTACATTCGTAGAAAATAGAAGAAAATGCCACTATGTCCTTGAGCCACAGATGAAAACAAAATGACTGAATTCTGTATAAACCACAACCTATATTGAAGAGAAAACTTCACTCTTATGTGGATGTAAAACGGAAAGCAACAAAGAAACAAAAACTCATGGACACAGACAATAGTTTAGTGGTTACCTGAGAGTAAGGGGCGAGGGGATAGGGGAGGAGGGAGGGACATCAAATATAGGGTGATGGAAGGAGAACTGACTCTGGGTGCAATACATAGATGATGTATTGTAGAATTGTACGCCTGGAACCTATGTAATTTACTAACGAATATCAACCCCAATAAATTTAATAATAAAAAAAAAGAGAGAAAAGGAACATCTTGAATAGAGATTTCAATAAGGTGCCTGAGGAGAAATGGTGCATCTTCTCTGCATGGCTTTTCTCCCTGTTTTAAGTCCACAATTTGCTGTATGTTTCTGATTTCTACCGTGGTCAGTAAAGTATCTCCCCCTCAGATTCAACTTGGAAGTTCCATATCAACACTCATTGAGGAAATGAGGAATGCTTTGAACACATTACAAATAATCCACTTTTCTCAGGGTCACAGTTCAGGATAGACAAATAACATAAGCGAGTGCAAAATACAACCATCTGTAAGGAAAGAGGGAGGGAAAATGAGCCTATATTCAAAAGGGGCAGCTAGTCTGCAGCAAATAAAGTTCTTGAGCTGCCAGCAGAATCCAAGAATTAAGAGAGAATATTACCTGAGAGAAAGAGCAATCAATAACATTCTGTGTCAATTATACTCAACAAACCTTTGTTGTACTGCTATGTGTCCTAATAGGTGAGAGGGCGCTAGCTAGGTAGCACACCCAGGACCCCAGGGTCAATTACATTAAGCATTAGTTTCCTCAATGTCACTCTCCTCAGAGGGTTTCCTATGAGACATGGAATGAGATGAGAAAAGATGGTGGACTTCCACTAAAAAGGTGTCCCCCAACTTTTTTTGGACCTTGACCCACTGCAGCCCTACTCTAGGGACCCTCCCTCAGTCACTGCAGCCTCCTTGAATCTGAGCAATGGAAGTATGCCTCATTATGAAATCTTAGGAAAGTGTGTGACAACCATGACACACAGAAGCATTATAGGAGAAAATTTGTAGATGGCTACATGAGAATTTATGAACATGTACCATATTTTCCGGCGAGGCTGTAGTCTTATACAGCGAATATAGGCCTAAACCTATGTTTTAACTGTAAAATTAGGGGGTCGTCTTATACGCCCGGTCGTCTTATACGCCAGAAAATACGGGTACATCATGTTTTTAAAACTGTTACCTTGCATATTTTAAATGCACCATACTTGAAATTTAAATGCCAAATTGTCCACAATACTGACAAATATGCCTTAAATGGAAAAGGACTGTGAAATTTATATCTTACAAAACACCATGAAAAATCTCGTTTTTCTAAGTGTAAAGTGTGAAAAGTAGGATGAAAGAGAATGTTTCACTTGATTATAAGCTTTAAAATATTAAAAATAAGACACTCCAAACCAAGGATTTGTAAATGCATACAGCAGTTTTTTAATTCTTTTAGGAAATACATAAGCAAAATATTTGAAAAACATGGAATTTCACTCTACTGTGAATATCAGATCCTTTCCAGGAACAAACTGTGTTCTAGGAGTAGAAGGTATTTCAAAAGCTCTGATAAAATGTCTAAGAGGAGTAGGTAAGAAGCACCACTCTAAAAAGGGAAAGAGATGTGGTGAAGAGAAAAAAAGAAACAGAGATGTCATGGACAGAATGCAAATAACACTACCTACGTTTGCCCAACGATCAATGTAGCAGTCATGAGAACACAAATGGCAGATGTCCTATCACAAGGAGCGACACTGACCCAGGGCCCCAGCTGTGGGTCTATGAAATCCTGCAGACTTTGCTCCAAGGCTGTTCTGCCTCAGGCAGCTGCCCACCAATGAGCACTATGCAGCAGAGCTGTTCAGGGGGACGGGTTTCTGGTTCCTGGGAAACAAGAGACTCCTTTATTGTCCAACTTGGGCTCAGGGCCTTGGCAAACCGTCCTTGGACCATAGGGCATTCTAGGATGCTTCCACCTGACCTTCTCTCCCTCTTTCACTCAGTCAGGCTTGCCTCATGGGCTGACCATTCTCCTAGCCTTATCTGACTCCTTCTCCACTGCCTTTCACAGGCAGCTCCACTAATAAAACCCTTGCACATTCAAGTCTGTCTTGCTCTCTGCAGGAAGAAAGTCCACAAGTGACCTAGAAGCCTGGAAGAATTTCCGTTTCTGCCCTATTTTGCCATATGTATATATAATCTTTGCCATACATATATATGAGGTGTATATATATATATATATATATATATACACACATACACATATATATATGAGATATGAGGTAGATAGGTATATATATATCAGGTATATATATCAGATATATATATATATATATATATCTCAGTAATATATATGTAAGGTATATATATATGGTGTATGGTGTGTGTATGTGTATATATATGTGTGTATATGTATATATGTATATATGTGCGTGCGTGTGTGTGTGTGTGTGTGTGTGTGTGTGTGTATATATATATATATATATATATATATAATCTTTCAGAGGTTTCTCTTCATTTTTCTCCAGAAAAACTGCATGGACTTTTAAAAATTTATCTTAGGGGAAGCCAGGATGGCTCAGTGGGTTGGATGCTCACTTTGCAGCACCGGGAACCGAGGATCGAATCCCAGCCCCGGCCCGTGCGGACCCATATGTTGAACTGGGGGTTCCCCCAGTTCAGTTCTCTCTCTGTCTCTGTAGCTCTCTCTGTCAAAAACAATAAAAGAATAAATAAATTAAATAAATAAATAAAAACCATACAAGGAAACCCAAAACTTTGGGAAAAAACAAAAATTTATCTTAGTGAATTTAGTCACTGTGTGAACTACTCACACCTACTTGGAAGACAATAAAAAATAAAAAAAAAACACTTTTAAAAAGCAGAAGCATTCTAACCATAATGAGGCAGTTTATGCAGCGACAGATTATGCAGTCAAATATTCATCAAATGTTGGAAGCTAGGTGTTGGTTTGGGGTGGCTTATTTTTCACATTTTAAAGCTTATAAATCAAGTTTAAAAAACTCTTTTATTTTTTACACTTAGCTTCCACACTTTACACTTAGGAAAATGAGGATCTTTGTGGTGTGCTGTGGGTTATAAATAGTCCTTGTCTATTGAAGGCATATTTGGCATTATGTGATATCTAGACAATTTGGCATTTAAATTTCAACTATGGTGCATTTAAAATACGCAAGATGACATAAGCCATAAGCTGCGCTTCTTTATTACTGCTATTTAAAATATTGTATCAAGAGGTTAATACCCCACTTGAAATGGTCTCTATGTCTCTTTCTACACACAATAGGTTTGACTGTTTTGACTGTCAAGATAAATTAGGAAAGAGTTGAGTCAATTGTGCCTTTAGACAAAGCTTTAAATATCCCTACAATAGATGAAAAATGAAAAGGTTAAACTAGAAAACTTCTAAGGTTTCTTCTAGCTTTAATAACAGAATTCTATAATTCTATGCTTTCATCCAATCAGACATGTTTAGAGTTCTCCCTCCCCATCCATGAGTTTCATTTACATAAAATCTGAGTACAGTGGAATTTCCTTCTCTAAATACATTCAGCAACCATGATGATTTCAATTTCAATTTCAATATGTAGGAATTGCTGGGCCCCTCCTGTAACCAGCCTCAAGCAATCAAGAACCATAGCATTGGCTCTGAGATAGGACAGATCCCTCTGGCCTCTGGCCTCCTTTTTGTTGCTGCTTTGGGAGGATAAGGAGGGAAGAATTTGAAGGGCTGGCATACCGTAAAAACAATCCAACACAATCTTCCTTAAAGACTATACTTTCAGCAATCAAGTTACTTGCAGAAAGTACATTCTGAAGGTCTTGAACCTTCACAGTGGCTTTCAATCATGCTTAGTCATCAGTCTCCCAAAGCCACAAAATGCACAAATAACTCAAACTTTAATTTTCATGATGAGAGCCTGAAGAACTGTGGTGTGGGGTGGGTAAGAGGAACCAACTCCCTGCCTTTCTCAGCCATTCCCTGGATCACAGATAATATGTTATCTGCATCCTCAGAAGTTGCCAGAAAATCAAAACTAAATAAGAATTAGATATTTGCTGTTATTACTCAAAGAAAATATAAATAACATCATTGAGATTCTCATTATCTAGTATAGTTATTATTTTATACTTTAGTATCTATTTAAATTATGCATATGTCCCTTTATATGCATAAACACACATACCGTACACATGCATATATATTTATAAGTTTTGACACATTTACTCTCTAAATCAGAGGTGTCCAACCTTTTGGCTTCCCCAGGTCACATTAGAAGAAGAATTGTCTTGGGCCACACATAAAGTACACTAACACTAACAATAGCTGATGAGGTAAAAAAAAAAAAAAAAAGTACCAAAAAAAACTCATAATGTTTTAAAAATTTGCATTGGGCCTCATTCAATGCCGTCTTGAGCCAGAGGGTGGACATGCCTGCTCTAAATCTTGCTCTTCCTATCCTATTTTTCTTCTAAGTTCTTAAGACCCCTAATCAAAACTGAACAAAACTTTAAGAAATTCTCCTACCAGAAGGATTTTAGAAACTTACCCCTTGCAGGTGAAATGAGTATCTAAACTCTGAATATCTCTAAGTGCAAAAAACAGATTTTTTTTTTCTTCTTTTCAAAGTCCTCAAATTCTGTTTAAGGTTACCGTTTTTCTTTTTTTTTTTTTTAACACTATACACATAGTTGTTTTATAAAAATTAAATTAAAACAAACCATTGATTATTACTTTTCGCTCAACAAAAATTGCATCTTAGAAATTAATTCAATTGAGTTTGACACCAATATATTAATAGCCCAAATGTATTAAAACTGATTAGAAATATTAACCACATTTGCTGCTCTAGGCTCCACAAGCAATAGACCTATTCCTTATCCTAATCTTGTCACTACATCCAACCTCATCAAGCCAACAATGCTCTTTATTTATTTATAAATGTTGTCACTTGTGGACAGTTAACTTAGTTGATTAGAGGATTCACTAATGAAACCAAGTTTAAGCAACCATTTTTTATTTATGATTAGCCAGATATTATCTGTCTTCTCTTAGTTCTTAGACTTAAGATTGCATCTAAAAATCACAGCCACAATCTCATGTTTATACTGTGGGTCACAATAAGGATTAGGTAAAACATCTCAACATTTTTTACTGTTGCCTTCATTTAAATATACATTTTAATTTTAACAATGAACTATTTCAAACATACAAACAAGTTCAGAATATAACAAAACACAAAGTACCCTCTCCCCCCAATTTAACAAATGTTGATATTTGGCGATATTTGGCTCAGATATTTGTAAAATAAAATGTTGGCAGATACAAATTAAGTGTTAGAGATACTGTTCCTTCCTCCCCTAGCTAGGCAAATCACCAGAGACACTAATATGTACCCTCCCAATCCATACTTTTTATTTTTAATATTCTATTCAATTCTGCTCAATTTGTCCATTTTCTTATCCTTTAACAATTATGTTCCTTCCCATTTTTGCTAGTGCAGCACTGACATTTTAGAGGATGCCTCCTCAATTGAGAGTTCAACCAGAACACATAACTTATAAGCAGAATTGTTGTCTTGTAGGGTATAAATATGTTAAACTCCATAGATATTGTTAAATTACTCTCCAACATAGATGCACCAACGTATTTTAATATCAGCAGTTTTTTAAAGTTCCTAATGTTTCCATATGTTCCTAATATCTCATATTGTTTAAGTTTCGCCAATTTACTGATTACAAAATGTCCTATTTTAAGTTACATCTCTCCAATGATCAGTGAGGTTTTGCAACTTTGTATATATTTATTGCCCCTAATGATTTCTTCTTCTATTAATTAACTCTTCATTTCCTTTGTGGATTCTCTATTGAAGTATTTTTTAATTGCTTTTAGGGTTTTATTTAACATGTATTTTGTTTACTAAACCTTTACTGGTTGCTTAGATTACAGATACTTTCTTTCAGTATGAGGCTTTTCTTTTCATCTTATGGCCTCTTTTTGTACAGATCTTTTTAATTGTAAACAGCAGAAGTTATTAAACTTTTCAGGGTTTGGGCTTCTTAAGTCTTGTGTAAGAGACCTTTTCTTAGCTTCCAACATCATAAAGTTATTTTTCTTGATTTAAAAAATATTTTTTATTTCATCTTTACATTCTTAATCCATTTAGGATTTGGGGAAGTATAGTTACAGTAGCCTTACACATTTATTTTACCCATATGATTAGTTAATTATCTCACCTTCATCTATTATTTGATCTTTCTCCAGTGACTTAATGGCTACTTCTCTCATGTGTTAATTTCTCATATACATACATGGCTGTTTCTAGGTTACCTGTTTGTTGCATTGATACATTTGTACATCCTTGTGCCAATACAACATGACTTAATTACTATACCTTTGTAACAGCTCTTGAGAAATGATAGTATTCAGTTCACTCATCATTTTCAAATTTTTTCCTTTGGCTATTCTTGGCCCTTTCTTCATTTATATAAATAAATGTTTGAAACAGCTTGCCAAGTCCTTGGCTTCAGCACACGAGTTTGCAGGGCACACAAGAGCACATAACACTGGCACACCTGACTTTCAGTCATGGTGGATCGTGTCCCCTTGGGAGTGGTAAACTTTTATTTTGAATTTATCTTCTCATACAGGATTACTTTTCTGTGTTCATTTTCTTAGATTCATATTCTTTTAGGTTAGTTTTATACTTCCTTATGTCAGATCTTCAGGAGTTTCAATGGTCACCTCTAAATTTTTACATAAATTTCTTGATTTTAGGACTCTCACACAATATAAGTATAGTAAATGTGGACCTCAAATATGGACAGTCTTATAACTTTAGTTTACATAGAAATATTTTTTATTCCTCTCAGAACCTTAGGCAAAATTCTTGCTTCTTCTCTGGGCCTTTGGGTGAATTTTCTATAATCATTATCTACATGTTTTGAGCAGGGCCATAAAAAGAAAGAGAACCAGGAAGAAGAGAGAAATGCCAGCTTAATGTACTATTGTGCAATAAATTGAAGACCTTCTTTTCTCCATCTCAAAACTTTCCGGACTAGTCTCTGTCGATAATACATTATGTGCTAGACTCTCACATCTATACCTCTGATCCAAATTCTCTGCTAAGATCCAAATACACATATCTATCTTTATATGTGCATCAGTAATTACACACCTCATAGGAACCTTCAATTTAATCATAACCGCACTCACTGCCTGTCCCCCGAAACCTGTTTGTCTTCCTATACTACATGTCTCAGTGAACAGTGCCTCCCAAGTCAGAAACACAAAAGTCACCCAACACTTCTGCCTCTGCCTCTTCTCCCTTGCCTCCCCCAACATCCAAAAGATCACCAAATCATACAGATGTTACTTCTTTATATTTCTAAGACCCAGCCTCACTTTTTCATATCCATAGACTTAATTCAAACAGTGCTCCCCCAGCCTCTAATCTGGTCTCCTCCTAAAATACACAAACTCTTCACAAAGGCTTTCAGAGTCCTACACGGTCTTGTCCCTGCCAGCATCACAGACTTTACCTCTGCCACTCACCTACTGTGCTCCCAGCCACTGGCCTTCCTAGTCTTGGAACATGGTCAATTCATTTACTCCTTAATTTAATATAAACCTCATGACAGCTCTCTAAGATCAGTACTATTCCAATTTTACTGAAAAGAACATGTAGGTTTACAGAGGTGAGGCAACTTGTCTATAGCCATTCACCTAGTAAGTAGTCAAAATAAACCTGTACCCTGAAAATCTGATTACAGAACCCTCTCACTTAACAACTGCACTTCCTGCTTCCAGATTCACCTGCATAAGGCCAATTAGAAACTTGTTACAGTAATTCTGGTCTGGGGCATAAGAATGTTAGTGAGGGGAAGCCGGGATGGCTCAGTGGGTTAAGAGCTCACTTTGCAGCGCTGGGGACTGAGGATCGAATCCTGGCCCCGGCCCGTGCGGATCTATATGCTGAACTGGGGAGCTCCCCCAGTTCAGTTCTCTCTCTGTATCTCTTTCTCTCTCTCTCTCTCTCTCTCTCTCTCTGTCTGTCAAAAATAAATAAATAAATAAAACTTTTTTTTTTTTAATTGTTCTAAAAAAAAAAAAAAAAGAATGTTAGTGAGAATAGCTGGGAGAGATGTTGCAGAATGCAATTTGACAGTTCTTGAGCCAATTAAATACAACCGTTACCCCAGGATAATCTCAACTTCAAATGTTCTGTCCTATGACCCATAAGGGCATTTGCATTTTACAGACTATAACTTCAGAAAATATGGTCCTTTTAAATCTAAAGTATACACAAATTCAAAAACTAAATCCTGAAAGGAGCACACAATAAACTCCAGTATTAATTTACAGAGTTTTATATAGAATTTAAAATTAATAAAAAGGTTTATATGGAATAATTACACAAACACACACCTATGAGGGCTGTCCAGAAAGTATCCAGCCATGTAATATGAAAAACAGAGGCATTTACGGCTGGATTTTTTCCAGACAGCCCTGTGCACACTCATACAGATACACCCTCCAGCACAATATTCTCAGGTCTCAGTTCATTTTTACACACACCACAAATATTCTTCAGGTTAACTGAAAGCAGAACATGTGTGTATCTCTGTGTAAATGTGAACTCCTATTCAAATTCCTCTTTTGCTTAGCTTTTCTCAACACTTTTGGCTTTTAGCGCCAAAAGATCAGTAAATAATAACAAAAGTGATTGAGAAGACGTCTAATTGGAGCTTGTTTATACTCTAGACAGTCTTTCAATTGCTTTGATTATTATAAATTGATTTTTGGTACCAAAAGAATGAACAAATTCAAGATATCGCTTCCCCAAAGGTATCCACATCCTAATTCCTGAATTTATGAATATGTTATGTTACATGGCAAGGGGGGGATTAAGTTTCCAAATAGAATTAAGGTTGATAATCAACTACCTTGAGATGACAAAATTATCCTGGATTATCCGAGTGGTTTCAACGTAATTATAAGGGTCCTTATAAGTGAAAGAGGAAGGCAGATGTGTCAAAATGATGTGATATGAGAAAGACAAATTCTCCCCTGGAGCCTCCAGAAAAGAACACCTTAGTCTTAGCCTGAGATTCAATTCAGTCTTGACCGCCAGACCTATGAGATAATGAATTTGTGTTGTTGTAAGCCACTGACTTTGTAGTAATTTGTTATAGCAACCATAGGAAACAAATACCTCCTCCCTCATCATTTGAACAAGAGAAAATTTTGTATTTAAAATTCTAAATTCCCTGTTTATATAATAATTGTAAGAGTGAATAAATTTATCTTACTTGTTGGGCTACACATCTCTCACCTGCTCAGATTATAAGACATCTCTTTTTTTTTATTTTTCTCTTTCTCTTGTCCATATGCAAATTGCTGCCCAGGACCAAATCCTGCAGCTTCATTCAGATTCGCTATGTTAAGATACTGTCACATGTACTCATTACTGACTTAGTCATTCAGTCAACAAGCATTTGTACTTCTAGCTAGACCTCTCCCTTGGACCTCAGATGCAAATATCTAAGTCCTGCCCAATAGGCACTTCAACTTAGTATGTCCAAACCCAAATTCCTGGTTATACCAGGGTGGTCTGGAAAGTATCCTGCCATGTAACTGTTCTTATTATATTGACAATGGCTGGATTTTTTCTGGACAGCCCTCGTACTATCCAACCAGCAATGTCCAGAGTCTTCTTCACTTTTGTTGATGCAAAGTCCATTCTTCCACTTTCTCTTGCAGTCATCTTTGACTCCTCTCTTTCCCTCACACTTCCCATCCAATCCATCAGCATAGTCTGCCTGCTCTGTGTTCAAAACACAGACAATTCTCTCCTCCTCCACAGTCACCACCCCATTCAAGACACTACGTCTTGCCTAAGAAGCTCTAACTGGTCTCGGGCTTTGCTTTCTTCAGTCTATTCTCAACTCAACAGCCAGACTGATTACACTTAGAACATAAGTCTGACACCTTCACTCCTCTACTCAACAAGTCTCATCTTTCCCATCTCTCAGAGTAAATGCCAAAGGTCCTGCTCCCTCCTCTGTCGTTGTTTCTATGGCTCTCTGTAGTGCTCACTCAGCTCCAGGAACAGTCTTCTTGTTCCTGAACAAGTCACATCCACCCTTGTCCCAGGAACACCGTGTCTGCTGCTCCCTCTGTGTGACTCTCTCTTGAGGCTCTTCTCTCCCACCTTACACACAAAAAAACCCAATCTTCCCTTTACTCCTTCTCCCACTACTTGCTACCTAAGTTACTCTTATTTTCTTCCATAGTATTCATCACCATCTGGCATATCTACTTACTTATTCATTTGTTGATGTTCCAATTCCCCTCAACCACACTAAAAGGGAAGATCTATGAAAGCAAGAACTATTTTTTGTTCACTGCTTTAAAACCCCAGCACCTACAATGGTATCAGGCATATAACAAGCACATACGCAAATGTATTTTGAATAACTGAATTAATCAATCAATCTATCACTATTGAGCCTGTGCTGTATAAATAACCATTCTAGGTCCTAAGGACACAAAAATGAATGAAACATAATTTTTGACATTGAGGAATTCATAGTCTAGAGAAGCACTATTCAATAGAACTTTCCAAATTGATGAAAATGTTCTCTACTTGCGCAGTTCAGTACGGCAACCACTAGCAACATGTGGCTGCTGAGTACTTGAGATGTGGTTAGTATAACTGAGAAACTGAATTATTTTATTTTATTTTTATTATTTTAGATTTAAAAGGCTAGTGGCTACCATACTGGACAACACAGATCTAGGGCAGAGACAGATATATAAACCCATAATACTGTAAAAATGCAATGTGACTAGTATCATGGTAGAGACATGCAATAAAGTACTATGTGGACCCAGAAAAAAGCCATTAAGTCTACCTCAGTTTCGTTTCTTCCAGAAAATCCTCCAGGAGCACTCAGTGCTTTTCTTGCATCACTTTCTATCTTGTAATTATTATTTATTTATAGTTATTTACTTTATGTCAGTCTTTCTTACTAAGCTATGAGAGTTGGACCTGTGACCATCCTCAGCTATGGATGGAATGAATTGCACAAACCAATAAATATTGGTTGGACTAGCAACCAAGATGGTTATGGAAGACTCCATGAGGAGCTGACATTTAAATAGGATCCTAAAGAATGAGAAGGAATTCCCTAGGCCAAAGCCAAGATGGGATGAAGGGATGGCAGGCAGGAGCAACTACACATGCAAAGGAAGACAAACATGAGAGTCTCAGCACTTCCATTAGAGGAATCAGGAATTCAGTGTGATTATAGTGCATTTATAAAGGTAGATGTATTCACATCTTTCCTCTTGACAGCTCAAGTTAAACAGTAGCTTTGTCAGTAAGAAAATCTAAAAGCCAGTATGAAATTAAGAATTGAGCAACTGTTTAGTGAATTGTAACAAAAACACACTTTTTCAAATCTTTAGCTCATAATTGCCCCGTAATAAATATAGATGGAAGTTTCTCTTTCTCCTAATCCAGAATATTATAATATGGTAGCTTCTGGGGACCTTAGAGATTATTTAGCTGAAGGCTTCTTTGGTCAGATGAGAAAAATTAAGACCCAGAATGCAGAGTTAACTAATGCAGAGGTAGGACCATAATCCAGATGTTTTAACTCAAAATCTGGAGTCATTACCAACATACAGAAATTATGCAACCACATTTAATCTTCTCACCCTGATACAAAACAAGCTACTGGTTTTACAATATGTCCATTAATAACCTCCAATCACCTTATAAAAGATACAGGAAGAAAACTCAGTCGTAATTTCTCTATATATGAAAAGAACCTCAAGGCTACACAATGCAAAACAACTGTTCTAAGTCTCAAGAAATAGTGAAAGTTGTTTTAGTAATGCAGTGTGAAATGAATTGCTATTTCGCAAGCACAACACAGTGCAAGTTTGGTGTAGTATATTTAAATGACAGTTGTACCACAGAACTAATTTCCCATCCTGAATCAAGCACTCTCTAGTTGGGTTACCTAGAGAAACTCACTTAACCTCTCTGAAACTCTGTTTCAAAATGCAGGTGTTGAATCTACAAGGTCCTTTCCAGTTCTGTGGTTTTCATGTGATTTAACTGAATTAAGGGAGAAAAAGCAGCAGAACAAATTCTCACTTGGACAGAAGTTTGTCTATGTTTCTCCTCTGCAATTAAACCAGTAATCCTAACAATATTTCTCTGTTAATCTATAAATATGTCAGACTAGACAAGTCACATGCCCCAAATTGGAACTACGGTAGTACTACATTCTTTCCATATTCTGTACTTGATGTTTGCTCCAGAAATTCTGCTGATTAACTGTTATTCCAGTGTCTTACCCACCTTGTACCAACATTCCAAGATTCAGGACTCCTCTGTGGTTTCTCAAGAAGTCTCTCTCTGCAGCCACAGTGTCTTCATCACCAAGCTACAGCCAATTTTTTTACATTAAAAATATATTGATTCAGGGATACCGGGATGGCTCAGCAGGTTAAGTGCTCACATTGCAGCCCCAAGGTCCGAGGATCAAATCCTGGCCTCAGCCTGTGCCGACCCATATGCTGAACTGGGGTGTGCTCCCAGTTTGTTTCTCATTGGAGTAAGCTTCCATGTTAGAGGTTCTCAGCTGAGTTCCTGCCCTCCGCAGCCCCATGCCCACCTATGGAGATTGCTCTGGGCCCTCCCCTCTCTCTCTCTCTCTCTCTGTCTCTTCTTTCTCAAACACTATATATATATTTTTTTTATTTTATTATTTTTATTTTCTAATTATTTTTTAAACCATAGCCACTCAATTAGATGTGACACCATTATATATATATATATATATATACAAAAAATTAAATAAATAAAATAATAATAATTAACAAGAGGAAGAAGAAAGAAGAATGGAGGAGGAGGAGGAGGAGGAGAAGAAGAAGAAGAGGAAAAAGAGGAAGAAGCCGCTGCCGCCTCTGCAGCCTAATTAACTACAAACAAGACGAAATAGCAATAATTTATTGGTATGTAAGCAACTGTGTCTTACTAGTGATATGCATAGAAGTGAGTTCCCAAAAAGAATCACCGTAGGTTTACTTTTGTTTCTACCAGTCAAATAAAGACTTTATTTCTTCCTTTTCAATTCAGTTCTATCTTTCATGTACACAGGTAGAGAATTTTTTCCTTTGAGTAATTTCTTTTAACATACATGATGTGGATCCCTACTTTCTTGGGCTCCCATACATATACCTAACCACTCACAGTATGTTCTCTTAGGATATGAGAATAATTTCCTGCAAACACAATTAAGAACAGATGGTTAAAAACTGCCTGGTAGTATTTGCATAAAAAGATCATCTTCCTTTGACACTCTAGAGTTTATGTTACTTTTAATTGTTTTCCCTGAAAAGATTACTCCTCCCTTAACCAAAAGGTAACAAGAAAATTTGGCCTATTTTTTTTTTTTTTTTTTTTTTTTTTTTTTTTTTTTTTTGTCTGAGAAGGAAACATTCTATAGCAAAGGCACTATGGGGAAAAAAGTAACACGGGTACATTAAAGGAATGTTGCATACTGTGAATAAAGGTGTCACATCTGCTCCAATGTACAAGATACTTACACTGAACCTGACAGTTATACTTTAGCCACTTCACCTTCCCAGGAGCCACAACAAACTTGAAGTAATCCAAAAGCGTCTGCACCAGAATCGTGTGTTTATTCCAATAATAATAACCCTCAAAGCAGAGTTCATTGACTAACTCTCTTTTATAAATCAAGTTTACCAATTTGGTTATCTTATGTTCCCACTGCACTTCTATACTGTTCTGATTTATATACAGAAGGCTGAACATAGATTAGCAGCTTGTGAACAAGGTAATGGAATAAAGATGAAATATTAAAAGCAAGCATAAAATCTAAACGAGGTGTCTCTCTTCAAAAAGAAAAATCTAACAATCTGTTTATTACAAAACTAATTAATAAAAACAAAATTTTGAAAATACAAATGGCTCCTTCAGTAGAGGCAGCCTTAGATGACTTAGTTGTGTATCACACAGAAAGTTGTCACCCAAACCAAATCTGATCAGGCTAGGGCTGGTCACATGATACAAATGCAAACAGAAGTCAGCTGAGCAGTAAGCTTCAAGACAACCTGGAATGAAAGATTTGCTATAAACAAAGAAACACCCAATATTCTTTTTTTTTTAATTGTCTCATCATTTCTTTTTTTTTAAGATTTATTTTATTGTTTGACAGAAAGAGAGACCAAGAGAGACAGAGAAAATGGGAAGCGCTACATCATTAGTATAGACATAGTTTCATTCCACACAGGGAAATGCGGGGCCACACAGGGCAGGAGCCTGACTGGGGGTTTCCAACATGGGAAGCACCCCTGTTCAGCATACAGGTCCACTTGGGCCAGGGCCAGGACTCGATCTCCGGACCTGCAGCTGCAAGGCAGGCACTCCACCTGCTAAGCCATCCTGGCATTCGTCAATAAGATTCTTGACAAAAAAAAAAACAACAAGAAAGTTCTAATCATATTCCAGTTCTAGTAATTTGATTTGGATAAATGGGAGGAAAATCAGGCTGTTAGCAGTGGGAACGAGTACAAAGCTGAAAAGATGCTCTCAATAAGATCCATGAGTAACCGAGAACAAATCAAAGTCATGAAGAAACCAAAGATATGCAAATCAAGAGTTAGCAAGAGCTTATGATATTGACAAAACAGAATGAGGCAATGATTTATTAGATGAGAATAAATGAGACAAGGATTAAATAAGAGGAGATAAATGGAGATTCTCCTGTGAGAATCCCTAGAACTATCTTAAACCTATTTCTAATCTTGTGTTAATTTCTTCTTGGATTTCTCTGAGACTGTCTTTAATTTATTCTTTGAAAAGTCCCTAATTACTCAAGCTAGCCTGGAAATGTCTTCAGTCTCTGAAATCAGAAATGCTTAACATGTTCTTTATCCATAAACTCTGGGTTGTTTTTGTTTTGTTTCTCATTGATTAATTAGAGTTCTTTATGTATCAAGTTTATAAATTTATATACGTTCATCATTTGACTTTTAATATAATAGTAGGCAGCAGTTATTGAGCAGTTATGTTCCATGCACTGTAAAACCATTTAATAGAAATTACTTCACTGAGTCCTGAAAATAAGCATAAGATGAAAAACATTTGGCACTGAGAGTTTAACGAATATACCTAAAGTCAATGAGATAATAAAATAAGAGTAGGCGTAAAAGCAAGGTGTGTCTGACTCTGGAGTATGCTTGTAAGTACTAATCATCATTGTTCTTCTTCCAGCTATTAATTTTTTAATTGTGGAAAAACATGCATAACATAAAATTTGCCATCTTAACCATTTTTAAGTGTACAGTTTGGTGACATTAAGTACATCCACACTGTTGTGCAATCATCACCACCATCCATCTCCAGAACTCTTTTCATCTTGCAAAACAAACTCTGTCCCCATTAAATAATAACATCTCACCCCCCACCCTATCCCCTGGTAACCACCATTCTACTTTCTATCTCTAAGAATTTGACTACTCTGGGTATTGCATATAAGTGGAATCATACAGTATTTATACTTTGGTGACTGGCTTATTTCACTTAACATAATTTTCTCTGTGTTCATCCATGTTGTAGGATGTGTCAGAAGTTCCTTCCTTTTTAAGGGTAAATAATATTTCATTGCACGTATATGCCACATTTTGTTTATTTATTCATCTGTCAACACACACTTGGGTTGCTTTCACTCTTTGGCTATTGTGAATGATGCTGCTATAAACATGAGTGTATAAATATCTCTTTGAGTCCTTGCTTTCAATTCTTTTGGATATATACCAGAAGTGGAATTGCTGGATCATATGGTAATTCTATTTTTAATTTTTTTGAGGAACTGCCATACTGTGTTTCATAGCAGCTGCAACAGTTTACATTCCCACCAACAGTCCAAAAAGGTTCCAATTTTTCTATATCCACAGCAATACTTTTTATTTTCTGAGATTTTTTTTTTTAAAAACAATAGCCACTCAATTAGATGTGACACCACTTCTCTTTTAATTTATATGTTTGGGGTGTGTTTAAAATATAAAAGTTTCAAATTTTTTATGTAGATAAATTATCAGTCTTTACCTTTAAGCTTTTAATATCTTATTTCAAAAACCCTTCCCCATCCCAATATAATATTAATATTCATTTCTACAACATTTTCTAGTACTTTAATCCATCTGAGATTAATATGTGAAGTAGAGACTAAACATTAATTCTTTGGTCTTAATAATATCATTTTATAATTATCTATTATTTCTCAACTACTTTGAAGTTTCAAATTTATTATAAGATATATATATATATGAATAAATTTCTGTACTATATACACTATTTTTATACCATACAAATATCATTGATTACTATAGCTTTATAAGGCATTAAAGTATTTGGTAGGGTCAATCTCCCTTTATTACTCTTGTTTATCTAAAATGTTCTAGGCTATTCTCACAAATGAGGCTTATACAAGGGTAAAACAATACCACATAACTTAATTGCCTACCAAAGATATCACCACATTATAAAATAATACAATATATTTAATGTTCATAATGATGACCCCCAAATTATCATAAAACATTTAAATTGGCTTAACAGCATTGCCAGAAATAAAGCAGAGAAGAATGTGATACATTTTAGTGAAATTTATGTAAAATAATAGTATAATTTTACTTAAGTTTATAGAAATAAATTTTCCACTCTTGGAAACCTAAGAGACAGAAAAATTATGAATACTAAGCATCTACAATAAAAATAAAAATAAGGGAAAGCTGGGATGGCTCAGCGGGTAAAGCGCTCTCTTTGAAGCCCAGAGGACCAAGGATCAAATCCCCGCCCCGGCCCATGTGGACCCATATGCTGAGCTGGGGTGTGCCCCCAGTTCAGTTCTTGCCGGGGCCTGTGTGGGAGGCTCCGGGCCCAGTTCCTGCCCTACGCAGCCCTGTGCCCACCTGTGGAGTGAAACTATATGGAAAACTAATGTCAACTATGGAGACTGCTCTGGGCCCTCCCCCTTCTCTCTGTCTCTCTCTGACTCTGTTTCTCTCTGTCAAAAATCAATAAAATAAATCTTTAAAAATAAAAATAACAAAACAGAAACTTTTAGGCACAGGAATGCATTGGCAGAAATTAGGCCAAAGCACAATTCCCACTTAGGAGTCTTTAAAGCATCATCTCCTGAGAGACTGAGGTCTCATAATCCCCAGGGACTATTGCACTTCCTTTTTATCCAGTCATCTGAAGTCGTTATATTCTTCTGACTATAGTTTCTCATCACTCTCATACTATTGTTGGTTGGTTCCCCCAGGTTGCAATGATAACTATGATGCCCTTTCCTAATTTCACAGAATGCCTACCCACCCTTTTATAGCCTCTCTTTCCTGAGTCACTTCCTGAAGATGCCTGAACTGCCACAGAACTGTCATTATTCAACAAGACGCAATGCCTTTGTCTCTCTGCAATACTATAAGTCAAACTTTTCCTCTAGACCACAAATGGCATAAATTGAGGCCCTACAGGAAATTACACAGGTTGCAGACACATTCATCTCCGGAGACCATGGTGGAAGGTTCATTAACCAAGAACATTTGCAGTATGAGGAACTAACATCCATTTGTGGTATATTCAGCAAAGCGTCCACCACAGTATGTTTCATGACACAGAAGCTAGTGAATAAATACACATTTTAACAGCATGGTGTGGCCTGGAGAAGGCAAGACTGGAAACAGCAGCGTATCAGAAAGTAATAGAAGCCTAAGTCAAGTCAATAGCAGCAGGAATGAATGACATCTGGTTGAACATGAAGAGTAAAGCAAAAGATTTCTTAGATAACCACAAAGATTGTTCTTAGGTTACTTCCACATATTAATTTAGTAAATGTTTATTAAATAAATGGATGGATTACTAAATGGTTTTATTAGAAACATATACATTGCTATTCAATGTGTGAGCTACAACAGCTGTCAAACTATTAATTGTTGTTACTGATTCACAACAAGATTAGGAGTTCCTGGGAATGCTGGGATAGTTCAATAGTTGAGCACTTGCCTCGCAATCATGAAGTCTGGGGTTCAATTCCTGGCCCCAGCCTGTGCAACCCCATATGCTGAACTGCATGGTGCAACTGGTAACCACTAAGATGGCTTGGCAGTGATGGCTCTCACCTCCCATGTGGGAGGCCCCCGTTCAATTCCCACCCTGCACAGTCCCCCATCTACCTGTGTGATGTGAAACTAATGCACAGCTAATGATGTACAACTATGGAGACTACTCTGGGCCCTCCTTCTCACCTTCTCTCAAACAATAAAATAAGTCTTTAAAAAGATAAGGAATTTCTTCTAGAAGGTAAGTTAATTAGGTCACAAAGCACGTCCTTTAGTTCAGCAGAAATTTTGATTGTTGCTATGAAGAAAATAGAACATTGATTTACATTCTGGAATAACTTCTTAATTTCATTAAAATCCAGCACTTTGATAGTATCCATTATTCTGGTTTGATCTTGAACAACAGGACAGTAAATTTCATTTATCTGGGGATCCAGCATGGTAAAGTCTTCTGACAATATGTATGGGAACCACTGCTAAACAAAGCTCTTAGTGGTAAGGTGAGGTCAAAGGCAGACTTTTGGAGCTAGTACCTGATGGTTCTGAGGAATGATGCATTTGACTGATATATAGGTATGCTTGCAAAACAGTTCCTGTCTTGAGCTCAGTGAAATGGCTATACTGATATTTCTGCAAGCTATGGCTATATTAATAACCATAGTAATTGCACAAAAGGCAAATTGGACCCCATAATCTAATGGCTGTTTAAAAGATCTAATTCCTTGAACCAAGACTATAAAATAAATAAATAAATAAATAAATAAATAAATAAAATCTCATCTAATAGATAAGTTTGGCAATCTGTAAAACTTTTCCTGGTAGTTTGTGAATGTAAAATGGATTTGAAAAATTCATCATTCAGTTAATATACCTCCACCTGCACGTAGCTAAGAACATAAACCAAACTAGATTCCACAAAAAGGCAATTTATTTACTCACAGAAGAGAAAGCTAGAGGTAAGCTGGGCTTTAGCCTTGACTTATAGTACAATGGCTCTAGCCCATTCCCCTGCATTGCTCTAGGTTCTTCCCTACTCCATGGGGACTTCACCCTTAGACAGGCAGAAAAATAATTCCTACCATTCTAGCCTTACAACCTTACTCTTTCCATGGCTCCCTCTTAAAAGTAGGGAAGTATTTTTCCAGAAGTGCCCCTTCCTCAAATCTCCCTTCATACCACATTTGCACAAACTGGAATATGAACAAATTCTTGGACCAATCCCTCTAGCTACAAAAATGGCATGCCAGTTCAGGCCTGGCATTCTAAAACAGACACTGATGCTTTCTTAGGAGTAAGGCTTCACTGTGATTTTCTTAAACTAATTAGGGCACTTCCTTCTAGCTGAGGTCAATGCCCCAAACCTCCTGCCTGCTGCGAAATGGATGAGTCAACTTCTGTGTCCAATACAAGGCCTAACCCAAGACTCATTAAAGACTAAACAACTTACAGTGTAAACTAATAATGACCAACAATAACTTAGAATGCTATAACATGAAGGATGTTACAAGAAATGTTTTTGATAATAGACATTTCCAAAAGAGAAATATTGCCTAAGGAGAATTGGGAGGTTAGATTGTCAGTGTGTCTGAGTCTAGCAGTGACCAAGGAAAATTATGCTGTGATTCTAGAAGATGCATTCCAGTAATTTAGGCAGAAATAACCATAGGGCAGAAAAGAATTAACTCCAAGTTATATTAGCCTGAGGAGACTTCCCTTGAGCAAAACCTAATCTCTTTGCTGTAAACTCTATGTTCACCAAGCAACCTTCTGAATTATTATTTGTCCTTCTGAATGATGGACCCCACAGAAAGGGAGTGTCTTGTTAAAGAAATGTTCCTGATTTTTAAAACTCAGTTCTGTTTCCCATGGTAAATGGGCACTGTACTTATAAACCATTTTCTTGTGTTCTGTTAGAGAAATTTTATCCTACAAGGCCTGGTCACTCTGACAAAATAATAAAAGTGAGAAACCAAAAGGAAAAAGCTGAGGCTCAGACCCAGGACCTTAAAATCTCTGT
Organism: Craseonycteris thonglongyai; assembly: GCA_004027555.1. NCBI lineage: Eukaryota > Metazoa > Chordata > Mammalia > Chiroptera > Craseonycteridae > Craseonycteris > Craseonycteris thonglongyai. The sequence continues at coordinate 28,040 of PVKE010007036.1, read as the reverse complement.
GACGGTGTAATTCCCATGAGTCCTGGCTTAAATCTGCTGACTAACTTTACATTTTAGCCCAATTTCCACCAACATAAATATCTGAGCCACCCCACAGAAAACTCACCAAGCAGTCTCTGGACCTTCAGTTAAACAGATGGCTTTCAGAAAGGTACTTAAGGAAAAGGGTTATGAGTCAGGTCTTTGGCATCAAAGAGATCAGAAGATAAATCCTGGCCCTTCTTACCAGCTGTGTAACCTTGAACAAGTCCTTTAACCTTCAAGATCCAGCAGTTCCAACTGTGAAATGGTGACTATTTCACAAAGTTGTTATAATGGTTACACGAGATAAAGTTCACAAAGTGCCTATCACGTGATTAATAGGTTTTCTTTTTCTTTTTTCTTTATCTCAATATTGTGGCCCTTGTGTCAATATTGTTATATGATGTCTGCATTTGACTAAAAAGTATATGCTAACCTTGCCCAATACAGCACTCTGATATACGAGAGCTCAGTAAAAGAGGCTGAGTGACACCATGGAGAAAATGGGAGCAAAACGTAATCTGAGATGTCAGTGTAATTTTTAACATCACGTCCAGATTAAATCAGTGTGAGGCCCCAGCCTGGGCAAAGTCTGGCTCTTGTCTGTTTCCTAACCAAATGGAATGAAAGTATCTTCATATAGCTGTTATTTATTTATGATTAGTTTTTTTAAAAATCAACTAGAAAATTCTACAAAACATTAATTTGAAAGAATATAGAGTCTGGAGACTCTGATACATAAGGAGCAATGAAAGAAATTGGAGTATATTTAACCTAGAAACAAGAAGTCAGAAGAGAAAAAGTGGGAAATGTCAGCCTTTCTCCAACATGTGAAGGACTGTCATGTAGAAGAGGGAACAGAGAGAGTCATGTGCTTCTTACTTGTTTGTCTCCCCCGTTAGATGAGCAAACGCCTGGAGGGAAGAGAATGTGCCTCATCCTTGGCTGTATTCCCAGAAATCGGCCTGGTGCTGGGAACATTATAGGTACTTAATAAATGTTTGTTGATTGGAAGAGAAGATAGATGGATGGATGATGCAATGAATAGATGACGTGGAGAGAGTGACAGATGGACAGATACTGTTTAAATCATTAGAAGATTGTGTTGCTAAAGTGAACATTAGAGAAGAGGAAGCTAAGACTAAAATAGTAAGAAATTTTCTCAAGGTCACTCAGCTAATTTGTGTAAATGCTGACTTGACAACACCACATCTAGTTTAACATTCTTTCTAAAAAACAGATAGAATTGCGAATATTATGGTGCGAATATAATCCTGGTGTGGGACTCTGTGATGGGCTGAGCTGCACCCCCATGACATTGAAATCCTAAACCCCAGCATCTCAGCATGAAACTATATTTGAAAACAGGGTCTTTAAAGAGGTAATCATGTTAAAAGGAGGTCTCTTGGGTCAGTCTTAATCCAATATGACTAGTGTCTTTATAGAAAGAGGAAATTCAGACACATATGGTGGGAAGACCATGTGAAGATACCTACAGTAAGCAAACAAGACGGGTCCTCAGATTGGGGGGTTGGGGGGGGAAATGGGGGAAGACAGTGAAAAGGTACAAACTTCGAATTATAAGATAAATTCTGGGAAGCTGCGATGGCTCAGTGGGTTAAGCACTCACTTTGCAGCCCTGGGGACCTAGGATCGAATCCTGGCTCCGGCCCATGTGGACCCATATGCTGAACTGGGGAGTGCCCCCAGTTCGGTTCTCACCAGGGTGAGACCCCGGCCCAGTTCCTGTCCTGTGTAGCCCCAAGCCCACCTATGGAATGAAACTATGTGGAAAAACCAATGATATGCAACAATGGAAACTGTTCTGGGCCCTCCCCCTTCTCTCTGTGTCTCTGTCTGTCTCTCTCTCTCTCTGTCAAAAACAATAAAAATAAATTTTTTAAAAAAAGATAAGTTCTGGGGATGTAATGTACAGCACAGCATGGTGCTTATAGTTCACATTACATACTATATTGTATATCTGAACTTTGCTAAGTGAGCAACTGTAGAAATTCTCATCACAAGAAAAATGTTGTAACTCTGTGGGATGATAAAATTAACTAGACTTTTTATTTTTTTAATTTATTGTTAAATTTGATGAGGTTACATTGGTTGGCAACAATCAGATAGTTTACAGATGTACAAGTCCACACCACATCATTCATGCATCGCATTATGTGCCCATCACTCAGTATCAGTTCCCCTTCCATCACCCTATATCTAGTGCCCACTCC
>PVKE010007036.1:0-25685 GCA_004027555.1 Craseonycteris thonglongyai | reverse complement strand
ATCCCGCTTCCCCTCCCACTCTCCCTCCCCCCTCCTCCCCTAATCATTTGAAAATATATACTTATTTCAAATCATTATGTTGTACACCTAAAATTAATACAATGTTATATTATATGTCAATTAACTGGGGGGCAGAGGGAGAAATAGTTTTGTCACATACACATCAGTGATTCTTTCTTTCATCCTGCATTCCATTACTTCTCTGAACAAGAACAGACACACGTACACACACCATATATGTACTCACACATAATAAGCAATTTCCAGGCAATCACAATAAATCTTTTAAAATTAAATAAATAGACGATTGACACTTCTGCTCCATCCTAGAGATGTCAGACTCTAAGGGATGTTAGTTTTTTCATGTGTACAAGCTTGTTTAGGTTCTTAGTAAGGTTGCTACAATGCTTTGTCCTTGAAAAAAAACTGAAATTTGAGTTATACGACAGAAGTCTGGCCTCTATAATTCATCTTCAGCGTCTATGTCAATTTGCATCATAAATAAAATAGAGAGAGAGACAAGTCCTCACAAGAAACAACCCTGTTAACACCTTGATCTTGGACTTCTAGCCACCAGAACTGAGAAAACAAATTTCTGTTGTTAAGCTACTCGGTTTATAGTGCTGTGTCATGGCAGCCCTAGCAAACTTGTATTGATTCCAGAGCCCTTTCCTCCATACAACATACGTTTAACCTATTGAATTTAGTAACTCTGTATTAGAGCACTGAAGGAGGCACTTTACCTGTTGCATTTACAGAGGGCCTATAGTTGTTACTGCTGCCAGGAAAATTATAGACACTTCGGTTATGCTCTCATTACAACACTGCATCTTTGTCACTTGAGCCTCAAAATAACCATGTAACATTAGTAAGAGACCGTACTTAGGACCTTAAGGCTTAGACTGATTTAGTAACCTGCTCAAAGACACAAAACTGGTAAGTGGTAGAGCCACACAATTCAAAGCCATGGCTTCTAAACTCTTCACTCTTTAAGAAAAGCAGCAAATGTTTATTGAGTATATACTAGGTGCCAGCACTACGCTATGCACTTTTACTCCTTACCTTATTTAGTCCCCTCAACAAACACACAGGCTAGGTGTTGTTATAAATCTCCATTGTGTAGATAAGAAAACTGATAACTCTCCCTTTCCGTGACCATATGGCAAGCTAGTGACCTCAGACCTTGAACCCAAGCCACTTGGCTCCAGAGCCTGCATATTTAAGCGCTGCACCTTACCACCTCTAATTCATCTCAGCTTTTTCTTACAAACTGCCTCTACATGTCAGCCTGGCATAATGTTTGCTCTCTTCAGCAAATGCTCCAGCTGTTGCTAAACTATCTATCCCCCACATCGCCTGCTTTGCAGAGCAGGTGCACACAGTCTACCTGCGGAGCGAGGAACTTCCTGCCCCGCTAAATGCAGGGGTGACCTGGGGCTTGACATCTGATGCCAATGACTGACAGGCTCTGGTTCAATCATTTCATAGGCAGAAGGGTTTTAATGTGGCTGTATTTCTGCACTCTGAGCATTCAGTGGCTTTCCTCCTTGATTCTGGATCACAGCCAATGTGGCAACAGAAATCCTTACTGACAACGTTTGCTGAATTGCCACAGTGAATCAGTCCAGATCCCCGTGGACTGCCTTTCTTTCTCTTTGTGCCAGCTTGTCACAGCAGCAGCAGCAAGGAGGGTGACCTGGTGCTTTTAGTCTAGACAGATAGTCATCAGAGGCCCTTGGGTCTCTGGGCAAATTTATACGCTTTTGAGAGAAGAACTTGTCTGATAACAAAACCAACACCTGATAATTGACACCCTAAAGTTAGAGAGCTCTGCAAAGAAATGTAGAACTGACAGTCTTCTCAGCATGTCATACCATTTCACCCTGCCTATCTTTTCTTAGTTTGATGGTGTCAGCTGCATCTCCGGAGCTCTCTTTCTAAAAGACTATATATATATATATATATATATATATATATATATATCTTCTCCTCTTTGGCTCCATAAATACCTTCCCAAGGCCCTTCCCAAACATGGAGTTGGTGCCTGCTTCCCTCCACCACCTTCAGAGTACGGAGCTGCAGCTGATTTCATCAGGGACCCCCATAAGGCTGGTGGGGAAACCCTGCAGCTCTCGCTGTCGAGGCCAGCCATGCTCAGAACAAACATGTCTAGGGAAAGACCTGCAAAAGAAACCAGCAGTCAGACATGGGTCTTTGTTTCTGAGATCTCTGTGTCCAAATTTCTATGCCGGGACAGAGAGGTCTGCTACAGAAGAGGCAGTGACTAAATAGGGCATGCACCTGCATAGTAACCCTATTTAAGACCGTGGAGGATGAACAGTATCTACCTCTCCTTGAATTTAAAAAATACTCTCTACCTCCCAGAAGGTACAAATTTCCGGCGTATAAGACGACCCCCTAATTTTACAGTTAAAACATAGGTTTAGGCCTATATTCGCTGTATAAGACTACAGCCTCAGAAGTGGGGGGTAGTCTTATACAGCGAATATAGGCCTAAACCTATGTTTTAACTGTAAAATTAGGGGGTCGTCTTATACACCCGGTCGTCTTATACGCCGGAAAATATGGTAAAGCTAAATGAAGGTCGAGGAGCCTCCTCTGCCTCTGTTCTGTTTCTCTCTCTCTCTCTCTCTCTCTCTCTCTCTCTCTCTCTCTCTCTCTCTCACACACACACACACACACACACACGCACACTGAGACCACTCGTGTTATGTATGGAGTTCCTGGAATGCTAAATGATGTGGCAGAGTGTGAATTCCTTATAAAATGCAAGGAGCATGTGCAGGAAAGAATTGCAGACCATTCTATGCAGTCACTTCGGCTGCACTGCAAGCCCCGGCGAGAGAACTAAAAATCTATCTCAGATAATTGACATTGATTTGATTGAAACAGCAGGGTGCCCTCCAGCACCGTGGGAGCAGACCATATGGAAGGACCGTGAGAGTGGAGATAATGTTTGTCTACTGAGTGTGCCAATGTGTTTAGAGATTATTCACAGGGCTCTGGGGACTCCAGTATGATAATGTTTCAGCCAAATTAGAATCAGATTAATTGCTCTAATCTAATGGAAAGACAATGTTTATCAAATTATTGCTCTTTTCACCACATGATATTGCCGTGTCATTATTCTTGGTTTGAGAAAGGAAATGAAAAGACTCTTGTAACACATCTGCTCAAGAGTTTTATGACAGTGCTTGTCCCACTACACACGGGACTGTAACGCAGTCAGCAATTCTATGAAGTAACCAATAAATTAAAGTGAAATATCTGTAGTGGATAAATCTGCTGGAGTCCTATGATATCAGTTCATATTTTGATAAGACAATCTAAAGTCAATTAGCTTTTTCCAGATTGGAGAGATTTTCTTCTTCATATTATGTAGGGAGTGTTTTCCTCTACAAATAAGGAAGTGCTTTTTTGAAAACCTTAAGTGGCTCTTACATCAAAACTCCTTTTCAAAATATCAAAATCAGCCCACTTTTCAACACCCAGAGAGGAAATGGGCTCTTGTCAACTCATAGCTCATAACCCTCTGTGGATTTAGGCGAGAGCGTGCAATCTCCTCTCTGTGAGGCACAGAGGACCGCTGGCTCCTCAGCACTAAAGGAGTTGCCCATCTAGCTGCCAGCCTCTAGCCCATCCTTTGCACCCCCAAGTGTTCTCAGAGGCTTCAAGCGCCAACCAGGGGTCGCTTTGGAGAAGTAGAGTGTCGAGCCCAAGCCCATGGCCTCACAGAAAGGCACCGGCGATCAGTTGGTGCATCCCAGCACCTACCGGGCTGCACGCCCAGCTCCAATGGGGAATTTGGAAGAAAGTTAGAGAAGGGTTTCTCTGCCATCCACATCTCCCTAGGGTGCCCTGTTGCTCTCTGCAGAGCAGGGAGGAGGGATCAAGTGGCACAATTTGTATGTTCACTCTTTTGGGTGAACACCAATCATTTCAAAACAGCAGCAGAGCAAAGTCCCCAAATGTTCACGAAGGCTGTGGGGAGGTGACCGTCAGGTTTCCCCTGGCCCATGTGCCAACAATACGTCGCCTTTCCTTTTAGAGTGAGAACCCTTTACAGAGGCATCTAAGCCAATGGGACCAGACAGAGGAAAACATGGGAATTATTTTCTTTGTCACTACTTCTACATCAATGTGCTTCTTCTAACAGGAGGCAGAAACCAAACTCCCCATTATGGTTGGCTCTTCATATGTAGTGTTTATAAAACATTGATATCATTAAGGTTGGAGGTCTTTTTGGTCACCTACCCCATGTCTCCCTCCCTAAAGAGTTTGTTCTATCCTCTGACTCAAAATGGCAAACACGTGTAATCACACAGGCTGAACTAAGAATTAGTTGAGAATATACATTTTAACTTATGCTGTTGCTAACTTTTCTTTACTGATAGCTTAAAGTCATTCTTAGGGCCTGAAAAAAAATTGTAAGTTATGATTATATTATCATGACTGAGTTGGTCTACACAATGTCTCACGTCTCAGTATAGCCCACATTTGTGGGGTGTCAGGACAAGGTGAGGCGTATGTGAATAGAGTCAATTGCTCTATAATCCGTCCAAGCTCAGCTCTTGCTGTGATTTTCATGATGCTGCCTCAATAGTGGGCTCCCCTGTGTTAAAAAAGAGGCATTTTTGAGAAATGAATGAAGAATATCGTAGCTCTATTGATGCCTATGAAAACAGCATATGTTTTCCAAGACAAAGCACAGAGCTGTAGATCTTCATTAATTACAATGCACTGGAACAAAAGCAAATGTAACCACTATAATTAACAATGCAATGCCTATAACCCCTATCTGAATGCTTTCAATTCCTATAATTTAACAGTAAGAGCCTGAGGAATTATTTTAATCCTTATTTTTGCCATTCATTTTGGAAAGGTTGTGTGACTCAGTCTGAGGCATATTCATACATTCATTTACATTTTTATTTTAAATGCCTTCATTATTGAACTTCTTTAAACCCTACCCTATCATTTAGAACTGAATTCCAAAACTTTTATCGTAAACCAAGTATTTGTAGTAACATCAGTAGAATTCATATTGTGAATATAATGGGCATATATTTTACCTCTTTAGGTGGGAAAAATTAAATCCATTCTTAACAGAATCAAAGGAATAACTCCTGCAATATATTCAAGTAGTTATCAACTTGGGTCAACTTATAATAAACATGGAAGAACAAGCTGCCACAAATATTTATCTCATGCTTATAATGTATAGATGTTAAAGGAGTATAAGATGTCACCCTGGCCCACAAGTTAAAGAGGCAAAATAGAGAGTAATGAAAAATTTAGAGAACAGTATATGCTGATTTAAGTGGTTCTGACTGTAATTACAATAACATATCAAGAAAGAGCAAAACTGGTGTCGGATAAAGTGAAAGAACACCTTTATAAAGAAAGTTGAGAGCTAATTGTGATTTCAATAGATGAAGAGAAGGGTTAAAAGAATGTCAAAATTAGAGTACAAGGAAGGGTGAAGAGTAAAGGGCCCACTTGCTGATTGGCAAGATATTTAGAGTAATTGAGAATAATATCAGAAAGGTAGGGAGAGAGAACAGTACATAAGGAATGTCAAAAAGCAATGGTGGAAGCAGTGAAGGAAGGTGACAGCTGTGGGAAGTTGGTAGCTGGATTGATTGGAGAAAGAGGACCTAGGAATCAAAGAGGAAAGACAAAGAGTTGACAAGATTAGGACAGCAGCAAGGATAGTAGTACTGGTCTTTCATACCAGCAAAGTGATAGCTGAAGTCAAGAGCAGTACATGTGCGTAACAGGAGCAGAGAGTATGGCTTTGGCTTTGGAAAAAGTACCGGTAATAGGAATGGGACTAAGGGTAGCATTGGAGTTAGCAAAGGGTACCAAAAAGAGCAGAGGAAGAAACCAGGAAAGTACATTGATATAAAAGTCAATAAGGGGGGAAGCCAGGATGGCTCAATGGGTTAAGTGCTCGCCTTGCAGCCCCAGGTTTCAAGGATTGAGTCCCAGTCCCAGTCCTGACCCTGGCCCACACAGACCCATACGCTAAACTGGGGTGTGGCCCCAGTTTATTTCTCTCCAGGGTGAGCTTTCCATGTGGGAGGTCCCCTGATTCAGCCCCCAGCTTTCAGGGGCATGCTTCTCATGCAGGAGGCCCCCTCCCCTTTTCCCCATCCTGAGCAGCTCCCACCACATGTATGAAACAAAAACCATGTCAAAAAACTGATGACGTACAAATATGGAGACTGCTCTGGGCCCTCCTCCTTCTCTCTCTCTCTCTCTCTCTCTCTCTCTCTCTCTCTCTCTCTCTCTCTCTGTCAAAAACAATAAAATAAATCTTTTTAAAAAGCCAATGAGAAGAGAATTATTTTAAAGATTTATTTTATTGTTTGAGGGGGGTAGGCAGAGCAGTCTGCATAGTTGTGCATCAGTAGTTGTGACATGGTTTCATTCCACACAGGTGGATGTGAGGCCACGTAGGGCAGGAACTAACTGGGGGTCTCCCACATGAAAGGTGAGAACCTTTACCATCGGGCTTGGTGGTTACCAGTTATGCCACAGTTCAGCACATGGGCCTGCACAGGCCCGGGCCAGGATTTAATCCCCAGGTCATGTGGTTTCAAGAAAAGTGCTCAAGCTGTGGAGCTATCCCAATATCCCCAGAATTATTTCTGAATGGGTAGTCAGCATCATCAAACGTCTAAAGGTGTCAAAGTATGCAAGAATTGAAGAAGTTCATTAGATCTGGAAAGAAAAATAATCATTAGATATTTTTGAGAAACTCAGTGCACTGGGTAGTAAAAACATAAAACAGGTGTTAAGTGATTAAATGTTAAGAATGTTATGGGGAAGCCAGGATGGCTCAGTGGGTTAAGCGCTCACTTTGCAGCGCCGGGGACTGAGGATCGAATCCCGGCCCCGGCCCGTGCGGACCCATATGCTGAACTGGGAGTTCCCCCAATTCAGTTCTCTTTCTGTCTCTGTATCTCTCTCTCTCTCTCTCTCTCTGTCAAAAAATAAATAAATAAAAAGAAATTATAAAAAAAAAATGATGTTAGAGTTGAGAATGATTTGGACAGAAAAGAGACAGAGAGAAATGGTAATAAATAAATAAATAAATAAATAAACAACATCCCAGAGTACAAGGGAGGCTATAACCAGAGCTAAGAATCTGTTGCCTTTGGGTTTGGAAGGTGGAATGAAGGGGAAGGAGGCTGAGCAATATGTGCAAGTGCAGGCAGAGAATACAAGAATCTTAGTGATGGCCTCAACATAGGACTCCTTGCCTTTCCTTCACTGTATCACTACTCAGTATTCTGTGTAAAAATCTATAGGATACAGTGGGAGGTTTGGGAGCTTAAAAGAGAAGAAGGAAATCAAGCCTATCAGGTGTGCTTGGGGTCCATGAGAGACAAAAAGGGCTGACAAGCATAGTAGGGCCGGATTAAGGCTGGGCCCCATATGTCTGCCATGACCTGCATCTGTGCGGCACAGTGCCTCCTCTAGCAGTGCCTACAGACTTGCCACGCAAGATGAGAAAGCCCCGGAGAGAATAGAGTGGGGCAGAATTGGCTCAGTGTAGCATTAATGCACGTGAGGAAATCCAAGACACTAGAGGTTACAGGGTTGCTCCGCTCACTAGGGTGTCTGGTGTGGAGGTGCCCAACATATTGTAAAGAAGGCAGTAAAGAACCATTGATAATAGTGTGGATTTGGGAGAAGACAGACTTAGTTTTATTAGGGTCCAGCTTTATTTATAAACTAAGTCTTCACAAAATTATTTAACCTCTAGGGAATTGGGCAATAAGAATTTCTAGATTACAATGACACTGCAGGATCACGTGCTTCAAAAAACTCCTGTGCACAGTAAGCAGTTAGGAAGCAACAGCTGCATTGCTGAGGCTGAATTCGTGGTGAGTGTGTTTAGGAGAGGAAGCAAATAGCAGATGAGGCAGCTGTGATGAGAAATGAGAACCTGAAGTTCAAAATCTCAGTGGTATCATTTTGGTGAAGTTTATCAGGGGTCATAGTGGACAATAGCAGAAAACATGAGGACCACATAATTAGGTGAGAATTTGCCTAAATCTCACGTTTCCTTGAGCTGATTGGCTATATTAAATCCAGTTACTATGTCTTTCAGGTAGTATGTCATCTGTTTGTAAAGAAGCATAGAATGTAACAGTGGCCACAAGGAGGCTCCCCAGTGTCCTCCCTGTGTCCCCTCTCCAGCCTTTAGAACCAGTTCTCAGCAGCACAAACGAAAGTCATACAATACCACTACCATCCCCAACAGCTATTGGAGGCCAACCTACTTAAAGGATGACTTCAAGGGAGGAAATATGGTGGTTTGGGAACATTTATAGGCATGTTCTGAAGAGCTGGTAGGGTATAAGGAATGACAGTAAGGAACTATTTATCTCAGTGTGTGTGAGGGTATCTAACAAACTGACACACCGACTAGCAGTTTGTGAGCTCTCTCTAAAACCTTGCTGGGACACGGACAGGTTGGGGAAAAGATCGAAGTAAAAATAAACTACCATATTACTGCCAAGTGAGAGGTATTTAGCTATGGACGATTCTAGACCAAGATTTCCAAAAGAGGCTTCCATTGAAATCTAGTTCAGTATGATATTAATATAAGTCTCATGAAAGAAAGGGTTCTAAGGTTAGGTAGTTTTGAGAACCACTGAATAATATGAAGTGAAATAGGGTTCTTTACTGCAGGATTTCTCAGAGCCTTTAATACGTTCACGTATTAGACCTCTGTGGCCATAAAACACTTTTTTTTTTTTTTCATGGAGTATCTGGAGGGGACAGTGGGGAAATCTGTAGCTGAACCCATGATAATAACTGGTGTTTGCAGTTCTAAAGCCAATGCCCTCATCTACCCTCAAGGGATGAAAATCAGTGGAAATAAAAGAGTCAGAGGGATATAAATGTCTAATCACTATAATGTACACCTGAAACTAGTATAAAATAATATTGGATGTCAACTCTATGTTACAAAATAGTCATGGGGATATAAAGTACAGCACAGGGAATATAGTCAATCATGTTGTAATAACCATGTGCAGTGTCAGATAGATAACAGACTTATTGGGGTGATCAGTTTGTGAGGTATATAAATGTGTAAGCACTGTGTTGTTTTACACACCTGAAACTAATAAAAGAAATGAAAGAAAATCAGTGGGCATAGATCCAATGTAGTCAATGGGGATTTTTCCTCTATCCTTGGGACAGTGATACAGGGTAAAATCTGAGAACCTGCCAAGAGAGATGAGACTCCTGACCACTATACACTCCTACCAATCCATGAGGGTAGAAGGATCATGACATAAAAGACCCAGGAAGCACTCTTGGGCAGAGAGCACTACACTAACACGCATCTAGCACTAAACATTTTGGCACCATTCACTCATTCCATCGTCATACAAGCTTAGATGTGTCCAGGAAAGGAACAATGATCTCTCCATTTCTTTAAAAATAGAGGTTCATAGAAGTTAAGGTACTTATTTCCTCAAGATTGTTAAGCTCATACTTGGGAAAACCAGGACTTAAACCAAAGCCTTTTAATTTTGAGGACAGTGTTTTTTACCATTGCACTAAAAAAACAAACAGCTTGAGGACACAATTGTGTTTTTAACCTTTCTATGAGTGATATTCAGGGTTTGGGAAGAGAAAGGGGAATAATAGGAGGATATTTGCTTTGCTGATGGTGGCAAAGGGTAGGGGTTTTATCCTTGGGTTCTGGGGTCAGATTCCAGAATGACATAACCTTGGCTATTGACAGGTATTTTCTCTAGGAGAGAGAAGAATATGTTTTCCAGAGACTGAAAGATTAAGACTAAAAATAAACAGGGAGGAAAAAATCCAGATAAAATAATAAGTAGTTATGTTGAAGGACAGAAAGCATTAAAAAGGTGGGGAGGCAAGAACAATGCCAGAATCAAACAGTAATTTACATGGGGAAATAATATGTAAATGGGATAGAGGCAAGATTTGTATCTTCATTATCTGAATACCACACAGCCCAGGGTATTGGATAATAAAGTGTGTATCAAGGAGCAGTTTAAAGTGCTACACACTTCTGGAAGACAACAAGTTTAAAAGGACGGTTGTTTGACAGAACCACAATCTAAGAAGTTCTTGAGATGTTGTAAAAAGATTAGTAGTTCTAAAAATTAAAGCCCAAATGGAAAAACATGTAATATATTGGATTTATGTCCAAAAAATCAGCAAGTTCAAGATAGGGGTATGTGTCTAAGTAGCAGACTATGTAACGAAGACGAACAGATTTTTAGCTTATAGCATGCTTTATGTGAGTCAATAGCACAAAATGGTGACACAAAAAAAGAAATGTGACTAGAGATTATACTTGTCACAGTAATTAATACTGTATGTTGCTAAAAATCATGGTGTTTAAAAGAACAAAATTGTATTTTTCAATCAAGCCAAGTCTGGTGATGGGTTGAATGGCACTTCTGCATAGTTCTCTACCATGTGTTGACTTAGAACCTAGAGTGGCTTTCAGCTTGTAGCTATGTCATCTGGAGCACTTGACTCACAGGGTTGTCATGAAGGATTCCGTGAGATGTTCTTATGGATCAGATTTGCAGGTAGTTTACATCATTTCCATCTATATCTCACTAGCAAAAGTTAGTCACATGACTCCTCTTAAACACACAGACCAAGGAAATAAATGTACATTTATTGCATAAGTGCTACCAATGTCTGCCACATAAACTAAAAAATATTTAGGAAAATATAACATTTAGTATAAAAGAGGTAATTGCTACTTTTCTCTGGTGCCCTAATCAGACCTCACCAGACACTCAGATATTCAGCATTAGTTGAGGGCCTCACACTTTAAAAAAGAGGTTGACACACAAAAACACATTCTGTGGAAGGCAACAGGAACAGTGAGGGCAATTAAAGCATTATCATATGGGGAATAGCTATGGAGATGCTTAACCTACTGATGGGCCCAAGAAGACCTATTAGCTGTCTTCAGCATAGGAATGACTGTCATTTGAAAGAAATGTTAAAGTTCTTCTTCGAGGCCCCGTGGATACAATTTGGCAAGTTTTGTAAAAATGATATCTGGCCAAGGACAGAATGAACTGTGTCTGTGTGTCATTCTCCATATATTGGAGATATTTAAATAGACCTTGTGTCACAGTGGCTGGTCACAGTTGGTTCTCATTATTCACAGATTCTGTATTTGTGAAGTTTCTTACCCACTAAAATTTATTTGTAACCCCAAAATCAATACTTGGGTGCTTTTGTGATCATTCACAGATAACAGCAGAGCAGCAGATTTGAGTTGCCCAATATGCACGCTCACACCTAAGGTCAAATAGGCTGACACCCTGCCTTCCTATTTCAGCTCTCATACTGCAAACAAGTGTCCTTTTGTGAGGTCTATTTAGTGTCATGTTTTCTGCACTTTTTGTGCTTTTTTTTTTCTTTTTTGGTTATTTCACTACTTAAAATAGCTCCCAGGAGTATATACAGTGCTGAAGTGCTGTCTGGTGTTCCTGAGCACAAGAATGTGCCTCACAGAGAAAATACCGTAGTTGTTAGATAACCTTCATTCAGGCATGAGTTTCAGTGCTATTATGTAAGTTCAATGTTAACAAATCAATATCATACCAGTAGATCAAATAAGACGTCCCTAAACAGAAACATATAGAAAAAAAAGTTATGCATGGATCAGTTGATGAAAGTACTGTAGCCAGAGGCTCACAAGAACCTAACCCTTTATTCTGCCCAGGAGCAACGATTCACTGCTTTCTAGTTCAGTGTTCCTGGTGACATTATAGAATACAACTACCCCAGACCATACTGAGTATGGAAATCAACCATACAGAGTAGGAAAACAATAATACTTTCAGCTGACAATTGCACACTTAGCAAGTACCAGGAACTAAAGCAGGCATTCAATGGGGATGTTCTTCTTTAGTTTCCATAATAATCCCATGAGACCAGTAGTTTACCCCCCTTTACAGAGGAGGAAACAAAGGCTTAGACTTATCTGAGGTCCAGGGTTCAAACACTGACAACCTGACTCCAAAACCTGAAATCTTAATCTCTGCACTCTATGCAATTTCACTAGTTTTCCCATCCTGAACTGACTGGTAAGACGCTGTGATTTTTCCTGACTCAGAAATAACCCATGCCTGAATCTTTCAGTGTTTGTTACCTTGTTTTCTCACCTCCTTATGCAAAAGATAAATAAATAAATAAATAAAATCACATACTCAATACTGTGAGAGAGTGGGAGTATCATTATCTTTGTGTTAGACATACACAACAACCAGGAGGATATGTACATTGCTTTGCTTTCCAAGCCTCAGATGCCAACAGCCATCAATCCTTTAATAATTCATTGATGAGGAAGCCAACTGATGCTTCTGAACAGCCTTCCTGGTGGAAAAACACAGCATTCACTGCTTGCTCGCTGCAGCAATGTCTCCCCTGCCCCTGCAGCCAGGAGGAAAGAGAGAGGGGCTGAAATACTGCACATCAGCCTTCCTTCTAGGTCCCTAGATTACTGAGGCTTATGCTTTCCTTATGTTCTGTTGCCTCTTTGTTCCACAAGTCCCCTGCTAAAGGATGACTCTGTGACTGGGATGTTGAATAAGCAGGAATCATGAAATATAATCAACAAATATCTTTATTTTTGTCATCCACTATATTTTTTAAATGTATTTAGTGGAGGAAATTTCTTCCACTCCCCTAGATACAATTTTAGAGTTCATTTAGCTCATAAACATGGGCTCAGTTTGGTAATTAGGTCATCTGTCCTCTCTTTCACTTCCTGTCCTGTCTTATACTTTTAAAACCTTGACACCATCTTATTGTCTGCCATGGCTATGGGAGGCAGGTAAGAGAGGGAAGGAAACAATAAAGTTTTCATTTGATTAGTGACATTGCAAGACAGCTTCATGCTCAATGGGCTTATGGAGTAAAGCTCTTACTTTTGAGGCACATTTGAGAGCTCCTTGGGGATTCTCACGCATCTGGATCCTCTGTTGCTACTTCTTAGACAGAGGCCACACATCTCTAGGACTGGCCACCCAGTTCCTTCACTGACTCCCTCAGTGACCTAAATCTCTCTCAGGCTGCTGGGGTGCCATCTCCCCTCTAATCAGCACTACTGAACATGCATGATTCACATCCATCATGGGAAGCACCCACAAATTCTTTATCTGAACACATTCAGGGGAAACACCAATCCCAATGTATTAGAAACAATTCATTCCTCCAGTGCCAAGGCAGCTGGGCAGCCCATCCCTCATATTCTGGATTTCCTGTGCAGAAGGCAGACAACTGTCCAAGGGGCCTGGCCAACTGCAGGGACACATTTCAAGATCTCCAAGTAGTCTTGTTGAAAGCCAGAAGCAAGAGGGCACGCTCACTCTAGCTCTCCTCATTGATGGTAGAAGAAACAAATCTCACAACTAATCCAGCACCCTTCTCCAAAGAAATCCTTCACAAAAATGCCCGGTCCCCAAATATTCATCAAAACGCTTGTTTATACTCACAGTGAATAAAGGATTAAAAAGTCATAAGCTCTTCCTCTTCCTGTAAGCATCCTGAGGTGTCCTCTGAAAAGGATTTGCTATTCACTTGGCACAGAAAACCCCATAAAATCATGCAAATCAAGAGGTTAAATAAAATCTTTGTGTTCCCTTTAAGAACACTTGTAAAACTGTCCAAGCCATCAAGAGCCTGCATATCTGAAAAGCCATCAATAAGTGAAGGATGTCATGTTACAGAAGCCATGTGTGCCATTCTGTCGTTACAATGGTGGAGTTGGTAGGTGTGCCCAGGCCAAACAGTGGGGCTGGAAGCAAGGTGGGCGACCCAGAAAAAGTGCTAAATTTTCACTGCATGTGCTTAAAAATGCAGAGAGGGATGCTGAGCTGAAGGGTTTATTTTAGATGTAGATTCTCTGGTCACTGAGCACATCCAAGTGAACAAAGCTCCCAAGATGTTGCACAGAATTTACAGATCACATGAGCAGATGAACCCCTGCATGAGCTCTCCCTGTGACACTAAAGTGATCCTAACTGAAAAGGAGCTGGTTGATTGTACCTAAAACAGAAGAGAGGCTACACCGAAGAAAAAGCTATTCCAAAGGAAATTGAAGAAACAAAAACTTATGGCCCAGGAGTAAATTTAGCATCAAATAAATACTAATAAAAGAAAAAAGTCATAAAACCAGGTTTTAAATACCCACTTTGAAATTCCAAACAGATGTTCTGTCTCACAACACAGTCTGGCATCTGATATCGATCACGTTTTGGTACCTTGGTCAAGATTCCAATTTAACATTTTGTGTATCTATATATTCCTTTCCCAAGACATAATTTTTATTTTATAACCACTGAAGAATTTGGAAGTCATGGTTCTATGCAGCTGCCATGTTGTAAGCCATTTGCAGCTATACATAGTAGTCTTTAAAATTGTTCATACCAGGATGGCTTAGCGGGTTGAGCCCTCGCCATGTAGCCCTGGGGTACAAGGATTGAGTCCCAGCCCCTGCCCATGTGGGCCCATATGCTGAACTGAGGTGTGTTTCCCATGTGGGAAGTCCCCAGTTTGGTTCCTGCTGGGGAGAGCTTCCCATGTGGAAGGCCCCCAGCCTTATTCCCACCCTGCTTCACCCCTTGTCCACCTGTGTAAAATGAAACTACATAAAAAACTAATGACCTACAACTATGGAGACAGCTCTGGGATGACCCCCTTCTCTCTCTCTCTCTTTCTCTCTGTCAAAATAATAAAATAAATCTTTTAAAAAAAAATTTGTATTTATTTTGTCTTCTAAAGTCACACAATTACAGTAATAGAAAAAATTATGAAATGAAGCAGTAAACTTTTATAGAAATATTTGCTAAAGAGATAATGAAAATTCTCTAAAAAATAAACATATAGGCTTAACAAGGGATGAAGTTCTTCATGTATTGGGTACATAGGCTGCAAAATAAAATAGCACAGCACTTTTATTCAAAATGGCTATTAAATTTCACCTAGGTAGGTACTGTTTTGACAACTTCTTATTTCTCAGGGACCAACTCTAATTTCTCTCTTTCCTTGTTTCAAGGTCAATGGTTGGTTCTTTATATGCTTATCTTAAAAAAATCATTACCATTTAAAAAAGGCATAACTTCTCAAGCAACTTTTAACCTAAAGTCATTTCTCATTTTTTTAAATTCTTCTTTCTTTATTAAATATACAGTCAAAGCTAATAATTCTTTCTCTTAAATCTTCAGTTCTAATAGGGTCGTTAAAAAGCATTGCCCTGACTCTTTCAGAACACAACTGTTCTTTCACATGAGATGCTTGAGTCACCTTAGTCACCTCCTTGTGTCCAAAGCACACATTATTCTCCAACCTAAAGGGCAAAGCCCTGGAGTTAGCAAAGAACTTCAGAGGGTGTCAAGACACTAATGAGGCTGCACAAGCACTCACAAAGCTCCAAGTGGCTGCCTATTGTGAAGATAATATTGTATAAAACCAGCTGACTTATTTATTTGACAATGTAGACAATCAAACCTTAAGGGCATACTTTAAATGCCTAGACACAAAGCCACAAAATATAATCCAAACGACAGAGTGAACTTGATCATGTCACTCACCTCCCATTTAGTCACTTGTGCTTTGCTGTCCAGCACTCAGAGCAACGGCCTCTGAGCTAAGGTGTGTGCACCCAGGGAGTAAACAGATGAGCCACTGGGGTGCAGAGTAAAATGTTACACCTTCTATTTTTAGATCTAAATAATAAGAAATTATTAAGGATCCCTCACATCTAAAATACGCACTGATTTCTAGAACGTGACAGTGGAGCACTCTGTTCTTCAGTTACTTGAGCACATTACAACACAGTTCAGTTGAGACATTCCAGGTGAAATGGATGTACAGGTTATATGGAATACTTTTAACTAGACTAACCATCACAAAATGGACAAATAGCTTAAAGAGGTCTTTCAGAAAAGCTGTGAATTAAAGAAAATACTAATGATACCCATAAATATGTAAATGGCAAGACAAACATTTCTCTCATTCCCGCTTTGAACCCTCCATCAACCACAAGAGGAGATGAAAGCAACGACAAGATAATCAGACCTCTCACTGACATTCATTTACTTTCAAAAAATAAGCACAAAATCTGTTCCTTCTTGGTAAAGATGACAACAGTGTTAGAGGCAGAGGAAATAATCTCTTTTCAGGAGAATCCTGTGTTTTGGAGAGAGCATTTTGAAAACAAATGTTTAGAGACGTATTTTCCTTGTTATATATGATTTCTGTTGCTGGAAATGGTATGTATCATCTTTAAAATACAGATACATAAACTTACAATTTCCTAACCTGTTTAAAAATTTTCAGGTGTACAGTTTCAGTGGCTGGAACCCACTGTGAACACATTGTGTAAAATACAAAAACAAAGCACTTTCAAAGTCATCCGCATATTGACAAGCAATTGACAGCAGGAAAGATGTGTAAAGTATACCAGATGAATTAAAATGAAAACTTTTGCATAATTTTAGATAGTTCTAAAAAATGATTATCATAATTCATAGGTGAAACTAGCAATTTATTTCCTTCACTTGAATCCATGTATTTTTGTGAGTAACTAACCTTGAAATGATACCTTCAAACAACTGTATCAGTGTTAAACCAAGATTTTCAAATGTCATTAAGCATATGCATTAATATCATTCTCATTAACCTATTTCCCATTTAGAAAAAAACAAGAAGTTTGCTGCCACATTCATTCAATTTTAAATAAACACATTCTTTTAGGCTAAAGCAAATCTGACTGATTTTCAATGTGACAAAATATAAAAACTGTTCTTGAACCTATTTATAAACAAAACTTGTCACTAATCCTAATGTAACAGAAATGTTATGATGATCAGTATTTAATAATTTTTTTCACGTGTAGGGATGCTGTGTTTTCTAGGATTTGATATTTTCAGCAATTAAGAATTTCTATATTTGAGGGGAGGAGGAGTCAGAAGAGGGTATCAAATATATGGTGATAGAGAGAGAGCTGATTTGGGGTGGTGAGCACATAATGCAATACATAGACAATGTAGTGTAGAATTGTATACCTGGAATGTATGTAATTTTTATCAACCAATGTCACCCCAATAGATTTAACAATAAAAAAAGAAAAATTCCTATATTCTATAAATGGAAATACCACTACTAAAAACAGAATACTATAAGTAGAATGAAGTCATTTTTTCCAGACTGTCAATACACTAAAGCGATGTGAAAATAATAAAAACAAGATGTTGCATGGCAAACTTGGGGAGTAAGGTTAGGACTATAATCCACGAGTTATTTTGGGGTAAATGCAAGTGTCACTGGCGAGTATTCTCAGGGTAAATGGGAAATGGGTTAAATATTACCATTATTCTAAGGCAGTCAAAAGGTACTATGAACCATTAATAACTAACGTAAAAATTATTGTAAATATTCATTTGACCTTTGGTTTATCTGTTTTAAATTTCTATATTTGTACCTTTTATAATGTATACAATATCAGACTAATACAGTATTACATGTAGACAATTTATGGAAAATAGATCTATTTGGAACAAATGCTCAAATTATTTTGCCAGGAGAGAGTTGTACAAGCAAAGCACAGACGGCAGGCTTGGAAGTTGATGTTCAGGCTTCCTGGTCTGGCACAGGCTCCTCTCATTGCTGTCAATTCCACACCATGACCAGCCCCCAGCCCCATAGCTCCATGACCACCACCATCATATTCTGGTCGGTCTGGCTAGCTACCCTCTAGCACACCAAGTTCTGACATACTTCTGTGTCTCAGCCTAGAATGTTTTGTCTTATCCTGTCTATTGCAAAATTCCAACTTTTCCTTTAAGACAAAAACCAAACATCACCTCCCCTGTGAAACTTTGTTCCACTTTCCTAAATATCTGTCAGCAAGGAGGTCTGTTTGGGGGAAAAGCTGATAAAGGAGATGTGATGACTTTGAATCTCAGTTCTACCACTTGAAATCTAGATATGAGGAAGTCACTGAAACTTATTTTCAGTTGCCTCCTCTGTGAAATGGCGATTCTGCATTACCTTACAGCAGAGGTTGGCAGACTTTTTCTGGAAAGGGCCAGATACTAAATATTTTTGGTTTTGTAGGCACAAGAGTTTCTCCTGTAACTACTTCATTCTGTCTTTGTAGCACAAAAGTTGCCATAGATAATACGTAAACAAATCAACATGTCTGTGTTCTAATAATACTTTATTTTCAAAAACAATGGGATAGATTTGGCCCATAGATCATAGTTTGCTGATCTCTGCCTATAGAATTTCAGTGAAGACTGAAATAACCCACACAACACAACATTATACAATGCCTGGGAAGCAATGGTATAAAAAAAAAACAAGCATGATCACTGTGGTTGTATAGTAGGGGAGATGGATATTAAATAATTACATAAATTATATAAGTAAAACTGTCCCACCTCTCACCAAACTGTACATACCCAGAGTTCAATTGATTGCTGCCATCACAGGTCCATGAAAGCCTCTTCTGTTGGCTTCTATTTGCGTGTCTCTTCTATGAAAAACATATAGATGGCGTCATGAGAGTGCATAGCAATGCTCTGCAGAAATGACACTGCAGCCTGGCAAATGAACTGACGACGTGAAGAAAGGGAAGAGAGACGCAAGTGTGGTTCAGGTAGAGAGCAGCACGTGCAAAGGCCCTGAGGAGGAAAACAGTTTGGCCCAATTTGCAAAACAAGGGGAAGGCAGAGTTTAGGAGGGGTTAGGGGGAGAGCCTGAAGATCGAGCTGGATAGGGAGGGAGGGGTCGGGGGCCTCACAGGACGTGTAAAGAAGTTGGAACTTGATTCTAAGTCTAAAAAGAAAAACTTGAATATTCTTTAATGATCTCATTTGTATATCCAACATAGAGAAGTTAGTGTTATTGTTTCTATGTAATTACTATTAATAAGGCAACAAAAATAGTTCATGAACAGTTAATAACTAATAACATCTTTGAAAATAATCCTTCCTTTAAACTTTTCCCCAAACCCCTTTTGGTCGTGCCCTCTGTGTCCTTCCGGAACAACTAATTTAAGCCACTACAAAAGTTACCTGTCCTGGAGTGAAATTTGCAGGCCACCCTCCTTCTGAATAGGTCACAGCATGGCAGCAACCACAGGGATGGAGCATCAAGTCACTCAGGCAGAGCAAGGGCTTGCAGTCTTCAGAGCACGAGGGGTCTAGCCCTGGCACCGGGGTCAGTGTGGCCACTCATGGCATGGGCAGCAGTGGTGGTGGCATTCTGCCCTGCGTGATGTCACAAGCAAGCGGTGGAGCTCAAAGAGCACACGGTGCTGCATGTAAGCTCACAGAAAGCACTCCTCTGCCCTCTCCAAATCAGGCATTCGCAGAAATATTTGGTGAGGTCCTCGAAGCGGGGAACAAGGGGTCTTGTGGAAGCAGCTGAAACACAAGCCATGAAACTGGTTAATACACCACAGTATTTCAGTTCTAAGGGTGGGAAAAGACAAGCCTTGGGGTAAATGGAGTTAAGAAGATAAAGAAAGAAAAGCAGGAGAAGCCAGGATGGCTCATCAGGTTAAGCACTCACTTTGCAGCTTGGGGGACCAAGGATCAAATCCTGGCCCGGCCCGAGTGGACCCATATGCTGAACTGGGGCATGCTTCCTATGCGGGAGGCCCCCAGCCCAGTTCCCACCTGTGCAGCCCTGCCCACCTGTGTGGAACAAAAAGGATGAGAGGAGAAATAAAGGAAAAGACACAAAGAGGAGTACTCCTGGTACTCTGCTTCAGTGTTACTAAAAGGGAAGAATAAAAAAGGTGTGATATGATTCACAATAAAAAATTTATATTTGTTCTTTATCCCTGTTCACTGAGATCCTAAAACCCTTGTAATTTCCTAAGTGAGGTGAACAATCAAGGAGTCTTTTGTTGTGTCAGTGAGGTTTACTTTTGGAAAACCCATAGATAACCTAGATAAGCTGGTTGCAGGAGGGACCAGCCATGAACAGAAAGTTGGAACTTTCAGTCCCACCCCCTGATTTCTGGAGAGGAAAGAGAAGTTAAAGGTTGAATCACTCACTAACAGCATGATTTCATCCATCAAGCCTCTGTAATGAAGTCTCCATAAAAACCCAAGCCAGGCTGGTGAACCCTCAGAGGGCAAAGAAGCTCCGAGTCCTTTCCCCTTACTTTGTCCTATGCCTCTTTTCTGTCTGGCTGTTCCTGGGTTATATTCTTTGTAATAAACTGGTAATCTAGTAAGAAAAATGTTTCTGAGTCCTGTGAGCCTCTCTAGTAAACTGATAGAATTTGACAAGGAGGTCCTTGGAACCTCCAATCTATATAGTTGGTTGGCCCAAAGCACAAGTGACAATCTGGGCTTGAAATTTCCACCTGAATTGGAGGGCAGCCTTGGGGGACTGAGCCTCTAACCTGTGGAACCTGATGCTATATCTGGGGAGATAGTGTGAGAATTGAGTTGCCCAGTAGGACACCCAGCTGGTGTGGAACAGTTGCTGGTGGTATGGCGGAAACTCCATTCATTGGAATAGGGTGCAGAACCCCTCAAAAGGGGACAATATAGCAACATGGAATACCAAGTAATGAAACCCAATGAGAAGACAGAAACAGAAATCGAAAGGAGCAGATGAAGATGGACAGACAAAGCCCATGGGAAATAAAATAGCTCAATAGATTTCTGAAGTGTATTTATCAAGATAAATTGCTTCTGTCACATCCTGCTATTTGTGTATCTCCAGAAGTAAGTTGTTGCCTATTATCACTGACCTTTAGGATTCTGATTAGCTACTCAGCAATTAACTTGTACTCCCCAGACAATCTTAACTCTTGCAGCAGAGGAGATAGCTACCGAAGGTCCCTCAGGGGAGAAAACCTGCTGAGGAAATGACTTCACTGGCTGCAGAACAATAGGCTTCTTGCCTGTGTTTCTAAAATTGGAATGCCCAATCTTTTGACTTCCCTGGGCCACATTCAAAGAAGAATTGTCTTGGTCCACACATAAAATATACTAACACTAACGACAGCTGATGAGCTAAAAAATAAAATAAAAATCTCATAATGTTTTTAGGAAGTTTACAAACCTGTGTTGGGCCACATTCAAAGCTGTCCTGAGAGGAAGCCAGGATGACTCAGTGGGTTAAGCACTAGCCCTGGAGACTGAGGATCAAATCCCAGCTCCAGCCCATGCAGAGGCATTCTCTGTACTGGAGTGTGCTTCCCATGCAGGAGGCTCCCAGTTCAGTTCTTGTCCCCCAGTTAGGCCCCTGGATTAAGGGGGCATGCCTCCCATGCAGGAGGCCCCCAGCCTAATTCCTACCCTGAGCAGCCCCCACCCACCCGTGTAGAACAAAACCATGTTGAAAGCTTATATGACATCCAGATATGGAGACTGCTCTGGGTCCTCCCCCTTCTCTCTGTCTCTCTCTGTTTTTATCTCTTTCTCTCTGTCTCTGTCAAAAACAGTAAAATAAGTCTTTAAAAAGAAGGGGAAAAAAGCTGTCCTGGGCTGCATGCGGGCCCTGGGCTGCAGGTTGGATAAGCTTGTTCTAAAATATTAATATCATACCATACTTTTATTAAATTTAAAAAATACTTTCTATCATTTGCAACAGAGCAACTGTTTTCCTCCATTTGCTATACTTCAGACCTAAGGCAGAGTTGAGTTAGGTTACACACCAAAGATCACACAGACTGGGACATAGAGGTGGGAGGTAAACCCCCATCCCCTGGCCTTGGGCCATAGGTGCTTGCTCTTTCACCTCATCTCCTCAGTAACCAGGTAGAAAGCCAGAGGCTTTGTTGGACATAAGCCTGGAAATGTTGGCTCTTCTTTGAACCTTCATTTCAGAATGGCTTCGTTGACTTCAGTTTCAGGCAATGGTATTAGCAGATGGTTTCTCCAGCACAAAGTTAAGTTCTTGGCAACCCTTTCAAGCACCATGTTTAGGTCTCACACACACACACACACACACACACACACACACACACACACACACACACAAATGAGCAAGAGAAATTCAAGGCAGAAAGTTTAGACTTACACAAAGAACTTCAACCCAGGAGCTAAAACAGATATTTTAAGTCAGCACTTCTCCTCTGATTCTTCATACTTCATCTAATACTGAGCCCACCAGCCACTGTTCTCACCTCTCAGAGAATGAAACAGCTCCCCTATGATGAGAAAAATGTAGTTCTAGGGTAATGATGTATACATGCATTAAGTATGAAGTCATTGCATAATTATCCCAATTAGAAATTACAATGAATTATACATTTATCCTATCAATAACAAGGGAAACATTCATTTTTGTCTTTATCTAGATAGAGGTCATGTGGTGTCATTTTATATGTTTTTTTAAGGGAACAAAAATGTAAGGAAGAAGAGAAATTAAGGCTAGAGTCAATATTTGTTCAAGTCAAACAATGATGCAAATACAAATAACTCTAAAACTGGAGTAGCTGGAGGATGAATTTCATAGAACTGCAGTAGAAAAGGTAAACAGATTTGGGACACAAGTGAGAGTCATGTTGGTATAAGATGGCACCTGACCCTCAAAACTAGGTAACTGCCTGTCTTTATAGACATCATTCTGAGACACCTGGGCCAAGTGCAGTGTTACCCCAAAGTCTTTGTGGGATACAACTCCCATCACCATTCAGTCTGAAAAGGGGATCCCCCACCTAAAATGTCATTGCTTACTATCTAACATCCCTGAAAAGTAATGGAAATCTTGTTCCTGCCCTCATTTCCATGGGAGTGTGGAACAAAGGAGCTCACAGCCAGGTTGAGCTAGGAGGCTGAATCATGGCTCTCAACATCAGGTACCAAAGCCATGCCCCAGCAAACACAAAGTACTAGAGATACCACAAGGCATTTTCCCAGCCCCCTTAACCTACTTTCCCAAGTAAGGGTGAGACCAGTGTCAAAAGGTAGAAATGAAAACAATAGAAGAACATATAAGATCCTTAGGATACACACGACAAGGCAGAGGTAGATATGTGGAGATTTCACCCCTCTTCCTAGAGCAAAGCGTGGCCAGTTGGCCCATTTTCTCCGTGGCCCAATTATAAGTAGAAAGAAGATTATAGAAATGAGTGATGTCAGATGTTCTCCCTTTAGCTAATTTACTCCTCATAACAACTGTATGAAGCATTATTAATAGCCTCATTGTACATAGTGGAAATTGGGCTTTAAGAGTTAAGCTGCTTACGCAAATCATGCAGCTAGCAGGTACCCTGTTTCCCTGAAAATAAGACAGTGTCTTATATTAATTTTTGCTCCCAAAGATGCTCTAGGTCTTATTTTCGGGGGGATGCCTTATACGTATTTCAGCAAGAGGCAAAATTGTAAGTAGGTCTTATTTTCAGGGGGTGTCTTACTTTCAGGGAAGCACGGTAGCAGACCACAATGCAGATGTGTCTGATTCCAGAACAATGTTCTTAACTTCTGTCTAAGGTGACCAGATTTTAACATTGGTAAAGCGGGACACCATTGACGTGGGGGGAGGGGGCTCTTGATTAAAAATTTGGTCTATCTCCTGCCATTCCCTAGCTTGTTGTGCATTCTTTCCAAAAATCGGGACTTTTTTAAAACGCCGCAGGACGCGGAACAAGTTGTTAAAAATCGGGACTGTCCCGCCAAAAGCGGGAAGTCTGGTCACCTTATATACTGCCACACAGCAATTTTACTCCATGAGGGAAGAGCAATGAGGATATACTGATCCCTGAGCTTTGGTGAGTAGGTGATCCTTTGTGTTTCTAGATTACAATTACATAGTTAGATTCTGTTGTAATGGATTAGTTTTTGTTTGTTTCTAAAAGGAAACACTCTCCTGTTGAACTTGACTCACCTCACTACTTCAGACACTAAATGTGTGTTTTCCATGCCAAGCCATTCTGACACTGACTGCCTAGAGTTAGCACAGACCACACAAATTAAGGGCTCAATCCCACAAAACTTCCCCCCATGGCTACTGCAGATGCCAGTCTCAAGGCCATGTTGTCACCTATTCTTCTGGCTGACCACCTAAAAATTGGAGGTATCTATGCCCCCGCTGAGGTTTGATAATTTGCTAGAAAAGCTCACAGAACTCAAGAAAGTACTTTATTTACTATTAACTGCTTATTATAAAAGATACAACT
This sequence comes from Craseonycteris thonglongyai, assembly GCA_004027555.1. NCBI lineage: Eukaryota > Metazoa > Chordata > Mammalia > Chiroptera > Craseonycteridae > Craseonycteris > Craseonycteris thonglongyai. The sequence goes on along the minus strand of PVKE010007036.1, from coordinate 1,477 downwards.
CAGAACAAATAGAAAAGACACTTAAAGCAAGTATTGCTGGGTGGGTTTGGGGTGTGTGCACTAAGCTTCCAAGCTCTCTGGGTGCAACACCTTCCCAGCACCTCCATGTCTTCACCAACCTGGAAGTTTTCCAAACCCCTTCTGGTAGGATTTTTATGGACGTTTCATTACATAGGCATGATTAATTATTAATCACTGATGATTAACTCAATTTCCAGCCTGTCTTTCCTCCCCAGAGGGCAAGGGGGTGAGGTAGGGGAGAGAAGAAAACTTCCAAACTTTTAATAACATGTTTGGTTCCCCAGACAACCAGCTCCCATCTACAGTTTATACAGAAGCCACCCAGCCACCAGTCATCTTTACATACAAAAAAAAAATATCTCTGTCACTTCAGAGATTCCAAGGGTTTTAGGAGCTGTAGGCCAGGAAATGGGGACAGAGACCAAATATATATTCCTTATTATGTTACAATTTTGTTGTTTTGCAGAAAATCTATGGTGCTGGCAGAAGTTAATGCATGTTAAATTGTTTTCAAAAATCAAGTCCTTGACCTAAAAGAACCTCGTGTTAATACACAATGAATTTAGGCTTGGCATTGTGCTCATGATTAAGATTCCCTTTGCAAGGAAGTAAGCTTAAACACAGACATTGCTGTTATTAATAGTAAAAGTCACATTGCCAACGGTCTTATGAGGCCTCTGAAAACGATCAAGCTGACTTAGAAGATAAAGATTTGCCAAATAGATGTCCTTGGCAATTCACAGCTCCTTGTCTGACATAAGACACAACAGGAAACATATGAAAATGCAAAGTTTGTGGGAATATAATTTATTTAATGGACAAAACCAACTTATTTGGGATAATAAAGTTAAAAGAATGTGTTTTCAGGCAGCAGCTCCTATTACACTCTATTACAGAGCAAATTGTTATAGTCACCAGACAAACCTAGAAAATCTAGAAAAGAATATGCACTCTCAGAATCATTGACATAACCTTAGCTTTAACAGTCCAAGTATATGGTTTAGATTCACAATTACAGACTCTCAGAGACACCCAGGTACTCCACATTTATGTCTCTGGAAGAACAAAAAAAAACAAAACCTCTTCTTAAATTGATTTGCCCTTTGTCACTGTCACAGATATGTTTTCCCTGTTTTGACAGGTAGTTGTAATTCTATTAGCAGCTCATCGACTTCCCTGTGAAATCGATCAGCGTTGGGCTGACTCGGTCTTCTTAAACTGGCTGATTTATTGCTTCTGCATGTTTTTAGAAAGAGAGAGCACATGCACGCTCACAAAGAGCTGAAGAGTCAAGGGGTAGGAGAGGAAGAAGGAGAGGAAAAGAGACACTCCTCTGTCACCACAGAGTATAAAGTATCTAAATTCTAAACAATGTTTGAAAAAGAATCATTTTTAGCCTCACTGTCGGCTGTCTTTGTGGAAGGTGAGCTGTGTGACCTTTTGTCAGTGACCTCGC
>PVKE010007035.1:15128-52177 GCA_004027555.1 Craseonycteris thonglongyai | reverse complement strand
ATCGGGAGACCCTCAGTTTGATTCTCACTCCACAGTTCGGCCCCTGGCTTGAGTGGACATGCCTCCCATGCAGGAGGCCCCCAGCCCAGTTCTGGCCCTGCGTGGCTTCCACACACCTGTGTGAAACAAAACCATGTCAAAAACTGATGACATACAACTATGGAGACTGCTCTGGGCCCTCCCCCTTCTCTCTCTCTCTGTGTCTCTGTTTCTGTCAAAAACAATAAAATAAACCTTTAAAAAATAAAAAAAGAATCCACTTACTCATATTTTTTATAGGAGATAAAGTATATTTTCTTACTTCTTACTACCATTTAAACTGATGTTTTTGTTACTTACAACAGCAGTTTTAAAAAAGCATTCAACTTGAGGTAGATTAGCTGAATAAACCCATATTATGAACTCTATGATATGATTAGTATATGGGTATTCTGATTTTAGATTTTAAGAGTAGGACAAAAGCAGTGAAGGGAGTTTCTGCAAATAGCTCTAAATGAAAATTATGTGCATTTATATGTAACAAATATATAAGAAATATTTCAAATTCTTCTTCATGTCACTAACCAATGTTACTGAGGGAATTATTCTGGTTAGCTGTACATACCCTGGCAATGTACCTCAGTGGATTGTCCCCCTAATTCCCTACGTCCATTGGTATAGGTCTTTCTGGATTTAGAATATTGATAAAAAATGATCATGATGATATCATAGCCCAGATTTTAGCAACTGGTTTCTACTTAAGACTTTGCTATTCTAAGATATGTCCCATCCTATCCTGAATAATAGCTGTTATCCTCACTTCTATCTTTCTCTTCTAAGTACACTGTGTTCTTTGTGTCTGTATTTGTGTAGTATTTGACACCTGCACTTTCTCTATGAGACTAGAAGGGTCACTGGATGTGGAGACATTTGATGGTCAATTTTAATCCTATTTAGGCAAGAAAACTTACTTTCTGCTTGGAAGAAGAGCCAAAAATCAATGTTATATTTTACCAAACCTGAAAGCCATAATGCTTTCTGCCCTATCCTGGTTTTCCCCAATGCCAAGTTATAGGCAAGGACTTGCCTCCCAGTACTTTATTTGTGAAGCAATTCCAGGAAGTATAAGTAAGAGACAGCAGAGAGTAAAATAGAGGAGAGAAAAATAGTTTTTAATAAGTATACAGTCAGGTTGCTACCATTATGAGTCACTGGGGATTTATCTTTTTTGGGACCTTCTGAGGTAGAATGAGCCTCAGAATTGTATGCTTAAGAGACGTAAGGAGGACCATTTATCCATTAGCTTTCATGCCCCTAAGTCAAGAGTTGCCTATGTGTAACTCCCTAACTCTTCCAAGTTATATATCAAGGGTGCCAAAAAATGTATATAAATTTTAAGAGATGTTGTCTATGTATTACTTTTTGAAGTTGGATTGAGTTATGGTAGCAATGTGTAGCATGACATTTGCTCAAAAGATGGCATTAATTAAACGAATGCTAGTGTTACCAGGCCACAGGTGGGACAATCAAAGAAAATGGCAGAAGCACGGTTGTCATTAGAGGAGCCCAAGACCATTTTGAAGTGGTATTTGAAATTCAAGAATATTGCGGAAGTACAATAATGGAGGCACGAGTATGCAACAGAACTGCCAACATGCCTAATAACTGCACCCATTCATGGTAAGTTTGAGATGCATGGTACATTGAAATGGCATGTGCAGTGATACCAGTAGACAATTTGGTCAACATTTCTCAAACAATAGTTGCCCATGACCAGAAGTGTCTGGACACTGATGGTAACCACTTTGACCACCTCTTATGATTGCAGAAGTCAAACATGACTTGTATTCATGTTTTGTTATTGGAATATATTGAGTATTACTATTTTAATACATTTGTTTCTTTTCTTAAAATGTGTATACATTTTTTGGCACCCTCTGTATATGTGGGTACCATTAGAGTTCCCACTGGTATACCAAGAACTGAGCTTACAGAAGCCCAGAAATGTAAGCATGAGATACACAATGCTCCAGAGATGAGGTCCAGGGTACAAATACATGAATTTTACAACTACAGCTATGATTAGAATAAAAGGTTGTTTAAGAGAATATAGGTTAAGGAATAAGAAGTGTCCAATACAACCTTCTTTCCAATACTATGAACTAATATTCTCTTTTCCCACTCCCAGGTAAGCGATAAGTAGCTCAGAGACATATCTGATTCGTTATCTCATAACTGATGTTTTGTGGGAAATACTGATTCTGGAAAGCAAATAACCAAAAGGATGACTGAGAAAAATTGGAGAATAAGACGAAATGCATGTGAAGGCAGAAATAATAAATTACACACACACACACAAAACACTGGGGAAAATACACAGAAAGAAAGAGGGAACATAAGAGTATTTCTAAAAGTTATTTTGCAGAAATAGTAGAAAGGATTTGAAACTAAGTAAACAAGGTGTTCTTTATTGAGTGGCCTGGGGAATTCAAGAGACTGAAGATTCTGTGGAGATATGTCTCTGTACTATCTATGTGAGAGAACATCACATAGAAACTGTAGGACTCGGGGGTGGCGAACCTATGGCACGCGTGCCCAAAGTGGCACGCGGAGCAATTATTTCGGCACGTGGAGCTGTGAATACCATTTAAAAAATTATTGTTTATGCTCTTATAGACATAAAAATAATCGGTACCTCCATCTCACTCGATGGGTTGGCACGCGAGTCGAGTGAATATACTCTTATTTCATAAACTTTGTCACTCAGTCACCAAAAGGTTTGCCACCCCTGCTAGGTGATACTTGATTAAGGAGACTGGTGGGATTGTTAGAACACAGAGAAAAGTCAGTCTGAGTAGAAATAAACCTATTGCTTTTTCTGTGTGGTTTCAACACAGAACATTGAAAATAGGTATACCAAAGCAGTCTGTATGTGGAAGAATTTAAGGAGCAAACATGGTTTATTTGATGCCAATGTCTATGAGAATTCTACTGTCTTATAAATGATGTGTGTGCATGTGTATGACACTCACATATGTGTTTGTGTGTGTTTATATGTATTTGTCTTAGGCCATCAATGACATGTAAAGTTAAACCAAAGTAACTATAATTCACATTATGTCAAAGATTTCAGACTGAAATTCATTGGTGAATCAATTGTTTAGCAAAGTATATATTTGATAAGACAGTAGCCATATAATAGATCTAGAATATGCTTTAAAAAAAAAAGAGGGTACTCTGGCAAAGTACATCATAGCAAATACACACACTGTCCTCCAGAGGTGCACTGGACAGTAACATTTTATAGGCTTGAAAAATCTTGAAGGATTAAAACCAAGTACATTTTGCTAAATAACGGTGACCCAATTTTATTCTCAAGTGTAACAGAGTTTTGGAAATGCTGCAGGTAGACAGAATGTTTCAAATTTCAGCAAGCTTTTAGACAAAGTATTTTATGATATGCTTGTATAATAAATATGATATATGGATTGGGCTTTAGCAAAATTAGGTCAGTTTGTGGCTGGTGAAATTATTCCTCTCAGGGCACTGACTAATAAATGGGTCATTGCCAACACAAAATAGTTTTCTGATGGCATGATACAGAGCTCTGTCCTTGTCACTACCATGTTTATTTATAAATAACTCATATAAGTATCTGAAAGGCATATTTTCACTTTTGTTAAAAGAGTAAAGTTGCAAGAAAGGTTACTACTCTATCATAATCTGAATGTTGTGGAAGAAAGTGTATTTTGAATCAGATAGACCTGGGGTCAGTCTCTAACATCGCTATTTCCTTTTTTTGTTTTCTTTGTCAAATTATCCAGCCTTGTAGAGTTTTTGTTTTCTAACAAATAAATAAATATGTAGGTCATTGTGTAACAGATAGCAAATGAAATGTGAAAAGTAAAATTCTTTACTCATTTCTTGGGCATACAAAGTGCTAAATTAGTACCAAGAGTCTAATTAAGTTGACAAGATTAGAATAAAATGTCAATTATATTTTAAGTATTATATGTGCAAAAATTATTTTAATAATCCATTATATAAGTATATAAGAAAAACCTGAATTTACCTGAATTATATATCTTATGATAGACCTATGGAATTAAATTGATTTCAAGCTAAATATGAAGCAGAAATATATATGCAACTTCTCAGAGTTAATACAATCTGGGAAGCAATTATTAAAATGTAATGTCCAGACCAAGGCAAACATTCACTCTGTTGTACTCTGCTCTGGCTACTACTGTACCTGGATTATTCTGTCTGGCTCAAGGGCAACCTTGACAATGTTAGCATTTCCATAAGAAGGTGACTTGGATGGAAAACATTGGAACATATTTTATTAATACAGTGATGGGGACTATATAAGAGGCATTCAGTGGACTCATACCTGCAGATATTTGAAGGATGACCTTCTAAAACAGCCACTATATGCTTATGCTCTTGGTATTTCACAGGGCAGGAAGGTGGATGGGAAAATTTGGAAACAAATCTGGCTGAATATAAAAATTGTTCTCATTTTTAGAAATTTTACACACACACTCACACATGTTGAAGAAGAAGGAAACAATCTTCCTCAGAGAGGAATGAGTTTCACCATTGATACAATTTCAGGGGCATCTTTCTAGAGTTCTTCATTTGGAGGAAGAAGGCAGAGATTGCCCCCAAAGCATTTTCCAACAGAAAAATTCTCTGTCATAAAAGAATAAAAGACATGTGGGAAAAAAAAAAAGTGTCTGTAACTCTTTCCAACACATTTGGTTGAAAGTGGCAAGGCTATAGTTATTGTTTTTGCTCTTATTTTTATTTCCTTCCTCCGTCAGTTTTCTGTCTTTGTTGTATGTGTAACATCTTCGTGATCACCCATTTCTATACTCAACATTTTGTGCCTTAGACTCTAGTTTTGTGCTAGGAAATAAAATTAGTCAGGATTTTATATTGTCAGTTAACATGTCTGGACCACCTGTTAGTATGTGAAGTGCTCTGGTAAGTAATATACAAGTACCTCATATAATAACACCTATGTTATGTAAGTAAGTACATTACTTACCAAGAGATTCCATTCTCAAAACTGCAGAATTTTTCCTGGACACATAGATAATGGTGATCTGTCTACTGTTAACTGAAAGGCATACACTGTGGCCTATGACTCTGGATCATTGACATAGGCGCACACAGAACAATTGTTTACTTTATTGTATCTTTTAAATAGCTATGTCTCGGTTTCAATTCTTTTATTATAAAAATAGTATGTAAAAATATAAAGGAGAAAAGAAATATTAGTGATTCATAATTTGTTTATATTGTTGTTGGCTAGGCATTACTGATCAAGATATACATGAAAAGCCTTCAAAATCAAAAATAAGAGCAAAATAATAATGGCTAACAATAATCCCACTAAAAGTTGAAGTAGTCAATATTATTATACTTATTTTAGAATAGAGGTAAAACTGGGTCAGAGAGTTAGGCAATTTACACATGGTCACAAAGGCAATAAATGGCAGAGCCAAGTATTGACCATGTGAAATCTGACCCCAGGGATCATGTACTAAATCATTATATTTTGTTTAAATAAAAGTCACCTTTAGAAAGTTTACAAATGAGTAATATAATGGAAAATAAGCAATCACAAAGTTCACACTGTATATTGTATGAAAATACTCTTTTCCAAATACAGAGGGTGTCAAAATATGTACACACATTTTAAAAAAGGAAAAACAAACTGTATTAAAATAGTAATACTCAATGTATACCGATAACAAAAGATGAATACAAGTTACATTTGACTTCTGCAAATACAAGAGGTGCTCAAAGTGGTTACCATTAACATCCAGACACTTCTGATTAAGGGCAACTACTGCTTGAGCAACATTGACCAAAGTGTCTATTTGTATTGGTACACAAGCAGTTTCAATTTACCATGTGTCTCAGACTTATCACAAATGCATGCAATCATTAGACATGTTGGAGGTTCTGCTGCATACTCATGCCTCCATTGTTGTTGTCCTTCCACAATATTCTTGAATTTCAAATACCACCTCAAAATGGTCTTGCCCTCCTGGAATGACAACCATGCTTCTTCCGTTTTCTCTGTCCTGCCTGTCCCAGGTTATACTAGCATTCATTCGATTGATGATGTCTTTTGAGTAACTGTTATACTACACATTGGTACCATAATTTAATTTAACTTCAAAAAGTTATACATAATTAACATCTCTTAAAATGCGCATACATTGTTTTTGGTACCCCAGGTATATATTATATAAAGACCTGCAACAAAGCAATAAGATGTAGAAAAAAGAGGGAATGAATATGATTAGGAAATGCAGGAGGAAATACAAATATATTCAAGCATATTAGTGTTCTTATAAATGAGGAAAGCACAAATTTCAAAAATTGTTTTATTTTGCTCATCGTAGTGGCACAATTTAAAGGAAGATTAATAGTAACTGCCATTGGCAATTGGTGGATATCAACATACCTACCGGTATGCAATATAAATAGAAAAACTTTTTTAGAAGAAAACAGTATTATTAATCAATTTTTAAATATAAAATGTATATTATTTAACAATTCTAAGACATCATCTGATAGAAACAATCATGTACAAATAGACATATCAAAATTGTTTTTTAAGATTTTTTTAATTTCAGATTTACAAAACATAATACTTAGACATTTACATACCTCACCAAGTAGTAACCCCCATAATTCTATTACTGATCTGACACTGTACATAGTTATTACAATATTATTGAATATACTACCAATGCTCTACTTTATATTCCCATGGCTATTTTGTATAATTGACATTAAATATTATTTTATATTAATTTCAGGTGTACAGTGTATTGGTTAGACACTTACATAATTTATGAAGTGACCCCCAATAAGTTTAGTTCCATCTGACACTATACATAGTTTGTACAATATTATTGACTATATACCTTATACTGTACTTTACATTCCTATGACTGTTTTGTAACTACCAATTTATGCTTCTTAATATCTTCACCTTTTCATCCAGCCCTCCAACAGCCTTGCACCTGGTAATCATCAGTTTGTTCTCTGTATCTAAGAGTCTGATTCTGTTTTGTTTTGTTTTTTGTTTACTCTACTCTCTATTCCATCTATAAGTGAGATCATATGGTATGTGTCTTTCTCAGTCTGACTTATTTCACTTAATACCTTCTAAATTTATTCTTGTTGCAAATGACAAAAATTAATTTATTATGGCACAGTAATATTCCATTGTATATATGTACTACACTTCTTTAACTAATGTCTGTTGATGGGCTTTTCAGTTGTTTTCATATCTTGGCTATTGTAAATGCTACTGTAGTGAACATTGGGCTGCAAATATCTTTTCAAATGAATCTTTTGGATTTTTTTTGATAAATACCCAAGAGTAGAATTGCTGGTTTCTTTGCTATGCAAAAAATTTTTAGTTTGATGTAGTCCCATTTGGATATTTTTTTCTTTTGTTTCCTTTGCCTGAAAAGATGTACTCATATTATTAAAAATATTACTAAGGGTAATATCTGAGAGTGTACGGCTTATGTTTCTTCTAAGAGTTTATGGTTTTGGGTCTTATATTTAAGTCCTTAATTCATTTAGATTGTATACTTGTATATGAAATAAGAAAGTAGTTCAATTTAATTTTTTTCTTTGTATTTGTTCAGTTTCCACAGCACCATTTGTTAAATAGACTGTCTTTATGCCAATGTATTTCTTGCTTCTGTTGTCATAGATTAAATGACCATATAGGCATGAATTTATTTCTGGGCTCTTTATTCTGATCCATTGGTCTATGTGTCTGTTCTTATGCCAATACCATGCTGGTTTGATTACTATAGCCTTATAGTGTAGTTTGGTATCAAGTAGCATGTTCTTCCAGCTTTGTTCTTTTTTCTCAAGATTGCCATGCTTATTCGTGAACTTTCATAGTTCTGTATATATTTTAGGGTGACATGTTCTCATTCTGTGGAAAATGCCATTGATATTTTGATAGAGATCACACTGAATATAGATTACTTAGGGTAGTATGGGAATTTTAACTATATTAATTCTTTCTATCCATGAGCATGGTATATACTTTTATTTGTTTGTTTATTTGTTTATATATTTCTTTATTAGCTGTTAAATTTATTTGGGTGATATTGTTTGATAAAAATTATAGGCTGCCATATAATGTAGAATTGTACACCTGGAACCTATAATTTTTATCATTGTTTTTATTAATTTCTCTAGTTTTGGAATAAGAGTAATTGTGTCCTCATTTATTGAGCTTGGGAGACTTTCCTCCTCTTCAGTTTTTTGGAACAGGGTGAGGAGAATGGGCATTAATTCCTTTTGAATGGTTGGTGAAATTCACCTGTAAACTATCTGGTCCAGGACTTGTTTGTTGAATGCTTCTTGATTACTGATTTGATTTTGTTGGTAGTAATCAATCATTTCAGCTTTTCTGTTTCTTCTTGATTCAGCCATAGAAGATTATATGATTCTAGAAATATATCTGTTTCTTCTAGATTGTTCTACTTTTTGGTATATAATTGCTCATAATATTTGCTTAGAACTGTGTATTTCTGTGTTGTCTGTTGTCACTTCTCTTTCATATCCGATATTATTTTGGTTTTCACTTTTTTTTTTGGAGAGTCTGGTTAAAAGTTTATGAATTTTGTTTATTTTCTTCAAAGCACAAGCTCATGTTTCCATTGATCTTTTGTATTTTATTTTATTTTATTTTTAGCTTCTATTTCACTTATTTCAGCTTTGACCATTATTATTTTCTCCCACTCTGGTCTTTGTTTGCTACTCTTTTCACAGTACCGTTAGATATAAAGTTGGACTGTTTATTTGACATTTTTATCATTTCTTGAAGTAGGCTTTTATTGCTATGAATGTTTTTCTTAAGACTGCTTCTGTTTTGGCCCATGAATCTGAGTCTTGTATTTTTATTTTTGTTTGTCTCAGGGTATCTTTTGATTTCTTTCTTGATAACATTATTAACCCATTTTTTAGCCTTTATGTATTTCTGTTTTTCAGTTTTTTGTTTTTTCTTTTTTTCTTTTTTACTTAATTTCTAGTATTATATTGTTGTGGTCAGAGAAGACACTTGATACAATTTCAATCATCTTAAATTTATTGAGCCTTGTTTTGTGGCTAATGTGATCTTTCTTGGAAAATGTGCATTTGAAAAGAAGGAATATTCTTCTACATTGGAGTAAAAGGCTCTAAAAATATTAAATAAGTCAATCTGGTCTAGTGTGTCATTTAAGGCTGCTATTTTCTTGCTGATATTGTATCTGAAAGCTCTGTCCATTTGTGTCATGATGGTGTTCAAGTCCCCTACTGTGATTGTGTTTCTGTCTCTTTCTTTATGTTTGTCAAAATTTGTTTTGTATAGTTAAGTGCTCATATGGTGGGTGCATGGGTGTTTACTAGGGTTTCTCATTCCTGTTTCTCCCATATTTTTATTCATCTTCCTCTTTTTAGTTTTATTTTGTTAATCTTCCTTGATCTGAGACTTCTTCAGAACTCTACTTTTTTCAATGTCTTTTCAAAGACATTTATATGTTCTTGATACAAGTCCTTTATAAGATATGTATTTAACCAATACAGTAGACTCTCAGTTAACCAGCACCCATGGGGATTGATAGATGCTACATAAATGTAAGTAGACTCTTAGTTCACTAGCACCCATGCTGGATAAAATATTATTTATTTTTATTTTTATTTTTTATTTTTTGCTGATTACTTGAGAGTGCTCATTGCTTTAGTTCTGGTTAATGGTGAGTCTACTATATTTTTACCCAATGTGTGGCTTGTCTTTTTATTTTCTTACATCTTTTATTAAGCAAATCCAAATTTTTAAAATAAAGTCCAATTTATCTTTCTTTTCTTTCATGGTTAGTTCAGGGAATTTGTCCCTAGCCCAAGATTGTGATGATGTTTTTAAATTTTCTTCTATATGCTTTATGGTCCTTACTTTTACAAGTTAGTTTATTAAAATATTTTTTCTAATGTCTTTTAAAATCTTTTCAAATACAAAATAATTATTTTTAGAAGAAAGCTCTTGTTCCAAATTTTGAATGATATGTTTTATGTGTGTTTGCTGAGAAACTTCTGAAGCCCTTTCACAGTGTTTTGTTACTGTTATTTATTTGTTTATAATTATTAGTTCAAATAAATTACTTACGTGTATATTGTGACATAAGTAGATTTTATGTGTGAGTGTGTGTGTGAATCTCTCTTCACATGTTTTCTCTTGGGAACTTTGTCATGTTATGCTGAAGATCTTAATGACATTTCATCCCCTGGGCAAGTTTCTGTTGTCTGTGTGTTTCCTTGGATCACTTTCTGTTTTCCATACTCTACAAAGAAAACCAATTACTAAACAATATAACACAGTCCATTGTTCTTTAGTCCCCCTACCAGTTCCTGCCCTGTGCAGCCGCCACAAGCCTACCTATGGAGTGAAACTATATAAAAAATTAATGACATACAACTATGGAGACTGTTCTGGGCCATCCTCCTTCTCTCTCTCTCTTTCTGTCAAGAACAATAAAAATAAATGTTAGAAAAAAAAAATTTCACTGTGTTGTGAGATGGCTGAATGATTTTATCATAAATGTGTGTTGGATCAAAAGAATTTTTTTACACCTATTGAGGTGATAGCATAATTTTTCTACTTTATTAAATGTGATATATTAAATTTATTGATATTTAAATATTAAATAAAGTTTGCATTCCTGATATACTCCTCTGGTAATGATATATGATATTATTTTATATAAAACTAAATTGATATGCTTTGAGTATATATTGATGTGAGATATTGCTCTATAATGTTGCTTTTCCCTCAAATGTCTTGCCAGACTTTCTTTTTAATGTTACTCTGACTTTATAAAATGATTTGAGATAATTATATGAAATACTATGCTTGTCTATGTGCTCATAGTTATCCTTGTGAGTTTTCCAATTATAAATTTAAATAGTTCCTAGTTTTGTGTTTGTTTTGAAAGGTTTTAATTTCTTTTGAGGAATAATGTTGTTTGCTTCATTTACATTGCTAATTATTGCCATCAAATTATTCCTAATATTTATTTTTCAGTGCCTATAGGATCTATAGTGATAGCTCATTTCTAATTTTTGATGTTTGTAATTTATAGTTATGTCTAGATCACTCTTGGTAGGCTTAGCATTTGTATTAAACAATTCAAAGAACCAAATTTTGACATCATTGATTTTCTCAATTTTTGTATTTTTATATTTATCATTCTTTTCTTCTCCTTCTGGTGCACTTTGCTTTTTTCTTCTTCTTTTACCCCTACCTTCTTTACATGGAAAGAAACTATAGCCCACAGGCCAGATGCCTTGTTTTATAAATAGCATATTTGAAACACAGATACATTCAGTCATTTATGTATTATTTATGGCTGCATTTGTTTACAGTAGTAGAATACAGTAGTTGTTATAAAGTCCATTGTCCATTAGCCTAAAATATTTATTCTCTACATCCTTAAGAGAAAATTGGCTAATCCCTGGTTTAGATGACTAACTTTCAATAATTCTTTTAAATATAAACGTCTAAAAATATGAAATATTAAAAAAAGATTTATTTTATTGTTTAAGAGAACATGTGTGTGTGTGAGAGAGAGAGAGACAGAGAGAAGTGTGGAGGGCTTAGAGCAATCTCCATAGTTGTACATCATTAGTTGCTACATGATTCATTCCACATAGGTGGATGTGGGTTCATACAGTACAGGAACAGAACCAGGGGCCTCCTGCATGGGAGGTGAGCACCTTTACCATCGTCCCAGTGGTTACCATTTGTGCCACAGTTCAGCATACGGGTTTGCATGGTCTGGGGCCTGGATTTAATTGCCGGACCTCAGGGCTGCAAGGCAAGTACATCTTACAAATTGAATGTTGTGCTTTCATTTTGATTCACTTCAAAATATTTTCTAATTTCTTCTTTGACTCTATGGTTATGCTTAAATTACAAGTAAGAAGATTTTGTCAATTTTTTTGTTCTTGATTTCTGTTTTTATGTTTTGTTTAATATAATATGCTCTATAATTTTAATTTTTGAAATATATTAAAACTTATGATTTAGTTTATATAATGGTTTATTTTGATGAATGTTACAAGTGCACTTTATAGTAATATGTGCTTTACAGATAAGTATAATATTCTATAAACTTCTATTAGGTTAATGTGATTGATAATATTATTCACATTTTCTATATGCTTACCAGATTTTTCTCTATTTTTCAATTACTCACTGGAGAGTATGAAAATAATCCAAATATGATTGTGGCTTTGTCAGTTTTTCAATTTAGAGCTGTCAATTTTTGCTTCATATACTTTGTAACTCCGTAATTAGATCTATGAAGATTGAGTATTTTCATGGCTCTTTGGTGTATTGGTGCTATATCATTGTAAATATATATATATTTTTTAATCTCTGATAGCAGTTCTTGTTCTGAGATCTACTTTGTTTTTGATATAAATATAGTTACACTAACTTCATTATGATTGGTGTTTGCATAGTATGTCTAAATCCATACTTTCTGCCTATCTGCATTTTCTTATCTCTAACTTTATATTTGAGATGAGTCTCTTTTCAACACAGTATAATTGAGTTTTTCTTGCCTCCCTGCTCTTACTATTTTTTTGAGAATGTCTGCTGCCTGGTTGAAGTAGTTAACCCATTTCCTTTTTATAATTGTTAAATTCATTGTGGTGACGTTGGTTAGTAAAAATTATGTGAGTTCCAGGTATATCATTCTATAGTACATCATCTATGTGTTGCATTGTGTGTTCACCACCCAGAGTCAGTTTTCTTTCTATCACTGTATATTTGGCTCTCCCTCCTTCCTCTTCCACCTCCTCACCCCAAACCCTCAGGTCACTATTAAACTATTGACTATGTCCATGAGTTTTTGGTTCTTAGTTGCTTTTTATTTTCTATTCCACATATGAGTGAAGTCATATGGTTCTTACCTTTTTCTGTCTGGCTTCTTTTGCTTAGTGTGATGATCTCAAAGTTCATTCATGTTATTGCAAGTGGCAGTATTTCATCTTTTCTTATTGCTAAGTAATATTCCATTGTATATATGTATGTGCCACAGCTTTTTTGTCCAGTCATCTATTAAAGCGCCCTTTGGTTTCCATGACTTGGCCACAGTGCTACAATGAACATTGGGGAATACATGTCTTTTTTGACTAAGGTTTTCAAATTAGGGGGGTGGGAGTGTAAATTCCTACAAGGGGGATTGCCGGGTCATATGGTAGCTCCATTCCCAATTTTCTGAGAAACCTCTACATTAACCCACTTACTTTTAATGTTAAATATTATTAATTGTTTTGTCTAAGTTTTCCATTTGCCTATTTGCTTTTTATTTGTCTCATTTTTTTCTTTATTCTTGAGATTACATTTTCTGCTTTTTTTTTGATTATGAATTTTTTTGTATTTTATATCTTTTTAAGGTTCTATCCATACCTATGTTTCATTTATTTATTCTTAGTAGTTGCTCTAGAGACTAGAATATGTATGCTTAAACTAGTATAGTCTGTCTTGAAAGAATACAATGCCATTTCACACAGTGTAGAAACTTTAACACAGTATAATTTCATTTAGCACCCCATCCTTGTTGCTAATTTTGTAATATACAGGATTCAACAGAAAGAACATTATAATGCTGTAAGGCTTGCTTTGTCTCACATGAGATAGACAGCAATTTGAACATTTTACCTAAAATGTCATATAGTGTGCTTGAGTCTGATATTGTTATGTTACAGAATTATAGGCTTATGATTCTGTAATATAAGATTTGCTATAGATTACCAGCTCATAAAAAAGGGTAGTTACTTCTGCTAGACCCTGTATTTACAGCTACATATGATCAACCCCTACAACACAATACTGTTATTACTTTTCAGCTTGGAAAACTTCTTTTAGCATTTTGTGTAAAGCAGATCTTTCACATCCTTTTATATTCTAATTAGACTCAGAATTTGGTCTGTTTTTCTTATCATAGAGTAATATCTTTGCCCAGCCTGATTTAGCTGTACCTCATGCTAAGCCCTAAGTGGCAGGCTTATATGGAAATGTTGAGGCAGCTCAGACCACCTAGTGCTAAAACTAGAAAAGTAGGCCAATTATAGTAGTGATTAAATAACCAAATGCCTATGTTCAGAGGGCTGTGGCATTAGCTATTGTGAATGTCTAAGTAGTATTAGTTGTATTGGCAAGGATATGTTAGAACTTATAGTCAGTGATAATGGTTGGAAACAGAAAAAGAATCAATGATTAGGGTATCTTCTCTATTTAAGTTTTATGTAGCTTATCTCATAAAATTTATTTAGTTTTCACAATAAAACTGTGTAAGGAAACTTTTATCATTTGTTATTTCATAGGTTAAAAAAAAGAAAAATCAAGCATCTGAAGATTGACTTTGTGATAGTCCATATGGTTAGGGAGGGCCCCAGCTGGCAACAATGAGTGTAAGAAATATGCTCCAAACCCTGAATCATAAGCTTGATAGAAACACAGTAGAATACCACGGCCCCAGTTAAATACACTGGACTTCAGACCAATTAAGAAATCCAGTGTGAGTCCACCCCACATCCTCATATAAAATTGATACATGTGAGGTGGGACTGGGGGCAGGTCATAGTTTGGTGGTCAGAATTGCACAGGGCTAAGACTAGACATTGCAGGTTAATTTTATCTGTGGATAAGGGGAGATACCCAATGTCTTGTTTCCTTTTTTTATATCTGTTTCTGTAACTTCTCCGTACTAATTGAAGATATCAGAGCCTGCAGCAAAGTAGGATTATGGGAAGCTGGGAATTCCTTGAAAACAGACTGCTGAAGCCAGACACGGACCATTTAGTTTTTCTCTGCTTTAGAAAAAAAATTCTAGGTACTTCTCCACTAATGGATTTCTAGTTTATTTTTAAAGAAATCCACAGAATATTTGTAGGATATCCCCTTTCATAGTGTTTCTAATAATACAAATAGTCATAAACAATGAAAACAGAAACTATACCCTTCTGTTCCTCACTGAAACCTACTCTACAGCTTAACTTTATTTTGTTTAATTCTGTCTCTACTAGAAATAGAGTAAAAATGCTCACTCTCCTCTCCTAATGCCCGAAAAGTAAATAATTCACCATGAATCTTCTTGTCTGCATTCTAAATACTTTTTTATTTTTCTAAAATTTTAATTGGAGGCTCTGATTTCTTTTGACAATTTTAATATTCTTCTATAATGAATATATATATTATTTTTTATTACAAGCAATCATAACTACTTTTTGATGAGATTCTATAATGTTAGAAAAATATAAACCAGAATAAATTTATGAAACCAAATCATAGACTTTCAGAGGTAGTGTTCAGGATGGAGGTGAAAGCCATATATGAATATCAAGACCATGGCAACTTGGGCTAAGAAACTGCAAGATGCTGTAGGTGTCTTACAGGTTTATTAGTGTAGTGAATCACAGTTATGAAGGCATTACAAAGTTATAAACAGTTATAATATAACTGCAGAGTGGTCCATCCTAGATACTCAATATATAATCATTTTATTACTGCAGTGCACCAAGATTACAATTAACTAAAGAAACAGGGTACATATAAGTTATTTCAGAAGAAAACAAGAATTAACTATAAAAGATCAACTTTCTGGACTATCTGGCAAGTGTTTCTTATAAGCTGCAAATAATTGTACAAGAATTAAAACGGTGTACAAAAAACTCACAAACATACTTTTTCTACACACTGTTTAATCCTTATAGAACAAATCTTTAATGAGATAAAGCATTTTGGTTTTAGCTGTGCATAATGAAGAAATTCAAGTTTACAAAGTATAATACTGTACATTTAGCAATATCTCTTTGAGAAAGATCTTGCTATCCTTTCCATTGATCATTTTCCATCCCACCCAAAAATCGATCTCAGTGATGCATGTCTACCTCTGGACTGATTCTCTCAAGTTCCATTTCTTTCTGCCAGCATAAATCTCCTCAGATGGATGACAGCATGTTACCTTGTCTTTTATCTCTCTGTTTTGCACACTCAAATGCCTTTTCTTGTCTTAAAGGAGAAGCTACAATGACAGATTATAGGGCCACGATATCATTTTGTAATTTAACATAATTGTTTCAAAGAGTTTATCATTTATCAGCAGTGCTCTTTGAAGGGACTGCTAACAAGCATTAACTCAACTATTTCTTCTTAAGAGTGGAGAAATTAATCTTCATTAATCTTCAAACACATATCATAGAGTTTTGTGTTCAGCAAATCCAAATTATATTTTGAAGCATTTTTTTTTCAAATCTTTTTGTGTTTAAGGGAAATATAATTAATAGCTATGCTTCTTCAACTTAAATCAATAACATGTATGTGTTTTAAGTTATTTCATATGCTCAGATATTTAATTATGTAAATAACAATTTGTTTTATGTGTGATTCTTTTAAATCCCCCAAATTTAATTATACGGCACTATACTAGCTCATTTTAAAACTCAAATACCAATTCTTAGTTAAAAAGATTGTTTATGTAGGATACTGACTTTATGTAAGTGATAATTATTCTATTTATTATAGTCTTTTCTGAAAAATGTTATTGTGTGTAAAAGATGATTGAAACTCTGGAACTTAGTGCTTCAGTACTGAACTTATTCGGTGATGAACCTTGGATATGCACGTGGTCCTGGCTGTGATGAGGTACATTGTCAATTTTAGGAATCAGTTTTCATGTGTTAAGCCGACTGATAAGATAAACATGTAGGGTAGACAATTGAACAAGGCCCCATATACTCATTTCTGACGCTAGATACCTAGCACATTCCAGCACAGATGTTTTGTGACTGATAGACACCTGATTTTAGTCCTGTAGAGGTGAGGACGATAGTGCAGGGTTCAGTGAAGAGGAGACACCTACCTCAAATTCTCTGATCCTGAAGCCAACAGTACAGAATGGCCTGGACCTCTTCTCTTACAACGTCCTGCAATAGTGATATAGCTTTCAACTCTTACAAGTAGTTTAAACCCAGAGGTGGCCATGTCTGTAGGCACCATAATTAGGAAAATAAAAACATCTCAGCTTTGTAATACTAGAACTTCCTGTTGTTGTTGTTTTTTAAGATTTATTTATTGTTTTTGACAGAGAGAGAGAGAGTCAGAGACAGAGAGAAGGGGGAGGGCCCAGAACAGCCTCCATAGTTGCACATCATTGGTTTTCCCACATAGTTTCATTCCACAGGTGGGCACAGGGCTGCACAGGGCAGGAACTGGGCCGGGGTCTCGCCCTGGTGAGAACTGAACTGGGGCACTCCCCAGTTCAGCATATGGGTCCGCACGGGCCAGGGCCGGGATTCGATGCTTGGCCCCCGGGGCTGCAAAGTGAGCGCCTAACCCACTGAGCCATCCTGGCTTCCCCAGAACTTCCTTTTTGGCATGTACACTTATGTTTCAACTCTCACACCACCAAATATATTTTTATAATGCAGTAGGAACATGGCTTTTGCTTTCTGTTATCAATAACCAACTTTAAAATTTTATAAAAGCCTTATCTGTGTTTTATGCAGTTTCTATAGCTTCAAGGTATTTGTCTCATTTCTTCACTTTTTGCTGGGGGATATATTTTTTGCTACATAAAAAAGATTCCAAATCATTAATAATTCTTTGTCTTTGCTTACATATTTTTTAACTTTTATACTTTAAACCCAGAGTGTTTTTTTCTCTTCATTTAGAAGACATTTATTCCTACATATTTCCTCAAGAACAGCTATTTAATAAACTTAGAACTAAGAGCAACTCTGCGATGCTCCAACTT
Organism: Craseonycteris thonglongyai; assembly: GCA_004027555.1. NCBI lineage: Eukaryota > Metazoa > Chordata > Mammalia > Chiroptera > Craseonycteridae > Craseonycteris > Craseonycteris thonglongyai. The sequence goes on along the minus strand of PVKE010007035.1, from coordinate 34,340 downwards.
CCTTGCTTTCTAAATCGAATAATGGATCCCAGAACTGCGTTATTTAAAATTATTGTTCTCCCTGTGTGGTTTGAGGGCGATAGGGTAGGAAGTTTTTAACAATTTTTTGGACAGGAAGATTCATTCTTTCTTGCATCCAAACTTAAATCATTACCTCAAACAATGAAATTCTCCATTATAATAGTATAATGCTATACTACTGCTACATATTTCCATAGCAGTCATAGCCCAGGGCAGCCCACCCTCCATAGCAACCCTGAAAGGTCAGTCTTGTCAAACTCATCTGTCTCACAGATTAGGAACCTGAGAATGAGAGCAGTGAACGGACCTTTCCAAGGTTAATCAGCTAGTAAGGATTTCTGTGTTTGAGCCCAGAGGTTTTTGTGTGTGTGTGTGTTTTTGTTTGTTTGTTTGTTTTTAATAAAATCAGAACTGATTTTGGTAATAGAAGCATTTTGATGTTATATATGGACTATGACACTTTTCTTTCTCAGAAGTGGGGAAGACCAGTTCAAAGATTTATTTATCTAAAGTGTAGTTATTTCTTTAGCAAATATAGTCCCTTTTCTGTAATAAAATAGTTACATAAAAATAAACTACCCAGGGACAAGACATCTGCTCCTCAATCAGGTTATGTCTTGTTTAAATGAGAGACTGCAGTGCAGAGATGACATAAGGAGGAAAAACGGACTTTGTTAAAGAATCTAAACTACAACAGAAATGGAAAGACAAATTATTCTACCCAATTGACATAAATTTTGTTGTTTAGTTCTACCGTAAGTAAAATTCATAAGGCAAACTCTTTTGTAAAAAATCACAGATAACAAATCATTGCATTCTGCAAAATCTTCTAACACTCCAAATTCCCACACATATCTCTTATCTGAGAAGGCCATTCCGTTTTGTTTTCCCAAAGTTATACATTTTCTTGTTGCTTTCTATATTAGCTGGCAAAAGCATAAAGCTACTGGCACCCAAGATTCCCAATATTTAGAAAGTGTCTCTCTCTCTCTCTCTCTTTCTCTCTCCTCCTCCCCCGACCATGCACATGCACATGCCTCTCTCACCCACACACATAATAAATGCAGAGGCTGAATTAATTTCTGTCCTTCTGTGTCCAACGTTTGAATTCATTTGAGCTCATGCTTACAGGTATATGCAAAATGCAATAATTAAGTAACACCAACACTGGACGGTATCTTTGTTTCCAGGTGCCCCCAAATGAGCTGTAGTCTCTCAGGAGCAGTCATAGAGGGAGAAAGGGGATTGTATTCATGCCATGTAAAGATCTATGAAAAAAATAGAATGAGAGCACTAGTGCTATAGTGTCTACCCAACCTCTTAATGTTTTAAAACTTGCGATTCTGGAAGAATAATTTTTTATTTGTTATGCTTTGGGACAGTGCTGGCACAAAGAATCAAAATTTGCTGTTGTATAATTAACTCAGCACATTCCCACTTACTATTTATAGCTTCCTGGAACTAACTTCCTTCCCTTTCTCCCTTTCTTTCTTCCATCGTTCTTTTCTTAGTTTCTTCCCTTTCTCTCACTATGTTCATCCCTCTTTCTTGTCTAATAAAAAGTGCTTGTCTACAGCAAACTAATATAGTCTAGATGACCTCACCCATAGGTTACTTTATGTTGAGAATTACTGAGACATATTTAGATATTTTTTATTCATGAAAGAATGAAAACTTCAAAATAGCAAATTAAATCTTGACAGAACTATAATTTTGGTATTCCTCATTTGTAGTTTCATACTTTTAACCACACTGTATTTTTCCATAGCTTTCTCTAGATAATTGTTTATCAGAGACAATTTAAATCTATTTATCGGAGATACATTTGGTAGAAAAAAAATTAAAACAATTATTTTAAGAAAGAATTAAATAAAGAAATCTAGTATAGCTATGAAATTAAACATATTCTAGATAAAATTAAGTATAAGCTTTTGCTTGTTCAACTTCTATGGTCATATTATAACTTGAATTACAAATGAAAGTGTTCTGATATTATACTTTCCTATATTAGTATCAAGGTGAAATGGTCACCCATCAATATATGTACAACTGTCTTTACCATCCCTAGGTAACATCTATATTCATATACAGACCTGCTAAAATATAGACTCCAAGGCCTCTCTTACGGAAAATAATTAGAGCTATTTTGACCAAGTATAAAGAAACAAACTCATTTTTTCCCATCAAAACAGGCATAAAGAGTAATAGAGGACACTGTTGATTTATCTTTCCCCATGAGCTATAACAGTTATTCAATAACATTAAAGTAAAAACAAATGAGTGACTGAAGCTAGAATGTTAGTAATATAAAAAGAATACTAGTAAATACTTGATTGTATTTAATAGCAAGAATGGGTTAGTAAGTCCTCCCAAAGCAGTATCAAATAATTTATAACTTCTAATTTTAATGAAGCAGCCTAAAGCATAAAATAGATGAACTGGCATTTAAAAAAATAATGGATGAAATATACAGATAATATAACGTGATTTAGCTTTATGCATGCATACGGCCCATGGAATTTTTTTTTTTTTTTTTACTGAAAACTAATTTCTTAAAGGATTATTCTTATCATAAAAGTGAAAATACTGTACATATTTACAATTCATCCTTAGGTTTGAAAATGAAGTTCACTCATTAATTGGGTGAATAATTATATTCTTGATAAGAAATGCCTTCTTTTTTAACATTTTTCTTTCATTGTACCTACATCTGTTGCACTCAACTTCAAGTGTTTTATGTCTCTTTTTGTTACTTGGGGTTATTATTCTCTTTTATTGTGGTTAATTATGGATGAGCACCGAAAAGTTTATGTAGTGGCTAATTCATAACAATGAAATCCTTTGGCCTTACTTCTGCCAAGATTTTGCGTTCATAGCCGGTGATACAAAATTAAAAAATAATAGGCAACAGTGGTTATATACTGTCTCCTGAGAATATCTTTATTTCATCTATACATACAAGCAAATGGCCTGAGAGCTCTTCAAGGCATAGCTGATATCAGCACAATAGAAAATATCATTTTTAATCTATATCCTCTCTTCCTGGCTCACTTTCTCCATAGGTGGGAGTCAAGTTATCTGATGTGAATTGAGTTGATTCTTTCCCTGACTTTACCAGGAGTAGGTTTTGTACTTGTGTTTATTTAAGAAAATAATTTGGGAAAGCTGGGATGGCTCAGCGGGTAAAGCGCTCGCTTTGAAGCCCCGAGGACCGAGGATCGAATCCTTGCCCTGGCTCATGCGGACCCACATGCTGAGCTGGGGAGTGCCCCCAGTTCAGTTCTTGCCGGGACCTATGAGGGAGGCTCCCGACCCAGTTCCTGCCCTGCGCAGCCCTGTGCCCACCTGTGGAGTGAAACTATATGGAAAACTAATGTCAACTATGGAGACTGCTCTGGGCCTTCCCCCTTCTCTCTGTCTCTCTCTGTCTCTGTTTCTCTCTGTCAAAAATCAATAAAATAAGTCTTTAAAAAAAAATAAAAATAAAAGAAAATAATTTGCCAGTAGATCTTTTTGTTTGTTTGTTCTCAAGTGATTGAAACAAGTGTTTCCCCTTAAATGTCAATCAATAGATAAAATCTAATGACTTTAATCCACCCACATTCACCTACAGGATTAAGTTCATGGGGTTGTATTCATTCTGAGTCTCTATTTGCCCCAGCAAAGTAGAAGGTACATACAGTCAAGTATTATTTTATCCATCCAGTAAAGAAACAATTATTAAACAAATACTATATGTTTCCTTTAGATTTAGAGGATACATAATGGCAATATATGTTTTCGGAAATGAGCATAGTCTAGTGGGGAAGACAGGTAGATAAGAAGAATTATATCACTAAATACTGTTAAAGTACTCTAAGAAACCTATGAGTACAGTGCTATAGGAGAATTCATAAAATAGCTATTATGAATTAGATTGGTATGCAAATTTTCATCCAAATTCATGAGTTAACCATATATATTTTTTCCTAAGTCCCTCATTATGAATGTAACCATCACTTGGAAAAATACTCAAGAAATTTTAAGTTTCGTTCCTTTACAATTAAGAGTTTTGGATATTCTAATTATGTATTTCTATGTTTTAAAGTTTAAATCCTAATTATTTCTTAGACTACACACGTAAAAACAAAACTTGCACTATTTTCCAATTATATGGACCTTCTGTGTGCTCCAAGACAGTTCATTTAAGATGCCCCAGAATTTAATAAAAAGTTTTAGTTTATTTTGAAATTGAGATGAAGGATAGAAACAAATAATCACTCAGTTGAGAATAAGAAATCTTTTTTTTCTCCTAGTAGCTCTGGCAGTTTCTATGTTGTGATTGGTACAAAATCATGGATTCCACTGTGCTCAGACATTTAAAATGTAAAGTTGGGTAGCATATTGGACTAAGTAAAAAGCCTAACATTTAGAGCAGGCAGGGGTGTCCAACCTTTTGGCTTCCCTGGGCCACATTGAAAGAAGAATTGTCTTGGGCCACACGTAAAATACACAAACACTAACAATAACTGATGAACTAAAAGAAAAAATTGCGAAAGAATATTCTAAACTTTTATGAAAAATTTACAAATTTGTATAGGGCCATATTCAAAGTCATCTTAGGCCACATGTGTCCCACAGACTATGGATTGGACAAGCTTGATCTAGAGTGATGTACTTCAGGGTGGTATAGGCAGGACTACTCAAAGTCCATTTTTCAGTAAAAGAAAGAATGAGTGGCTAATGTCAAAATGAGCTCTTAGAATTCTGGATAAGGTAAAGGCTTGCAGCAATTCGAGGGTGATTTATTCAAGACAAACAGCAAAATCTCAGTAAGACTAGGAAATTTTCCTTCTTCCCAATTTCATCTTCCAAGCTCTGCAGTATCTTTGAAACCAAAAAGTTTGAAATCATAGTAGCTGTGAAAACCTGTTGTCTGGCAGCCACTGGATAGGCAGAATAGATTTGGGGCTCACTAAAAACCTCATCCCCAGAGAATTGTTTTTGTTTGACTTGTATGACAGTTCTCTGAAAACCTCATTATCAAAACTTATCTATGTTTGACCTAACTTAGTACTTGGCTCCGTGCATACAACCATACTTATCCTTCAGCCTTCTTCTTAGGGTGTTTCTCAAAAACAGTCAACAGCAGTTTGTTAAAATTGTAGTTGCCTAGGGTGGTAATGCAGGTTTGGACTAACAACAAGGTGACCAAAATACTGAAAGGAAATTTTGGAAAATGAAATGGCCTTAGGGAGCTTTGAAAAGCTATTCTAACTTAAACCTGGGAATCTAGAAGGACATTTATGTTGATAGAGCTGTCTCATGCCTTGGAAGGACCTGGGAAAGACACTAACTTTTCACCTCTGGCTTACCTTGAGGCTCTGTGAAAACAGGAAGTGAAGGTTAAGGCAGCATTGCAAGCTGCCTGATGGAGCATTAAAGATTTGTTTCAATATGCACATAGAACTCCTTTGGTAAAGGTTGAACTACATAATAGTTCATTGTATTTAAGGTAATTTTTGCTCAATTATTAGCTGATCACAGTAGATATATCATAGTCAATCTTTTGAAACCTAAACACAAAGAACGTTATTTGAAAACAGCAAAAGGATGAGAACTTGAGGTTAAGTAGCAAATGGTATCTTTCAGTTGGAGTTAGTCATATTTATGCTAGTAATACTCAGTATGCACCGGAGAAAGATTCTGCTTCAACTCTGCAAAAGTTAGAACTTCGAAGAAGGGCAATACTACTGATATATTTGTTTAAAGTTGTTCCTCTATAAAGCTATGCAAAGCACTGTTAAACCAAAGTACATATCTTGATGAACTCGTAGTTAGTGTATTTAGGAAGCTGAGAAGAATCTTAGAGATCGTAAATACTCATAACTGCCACAAGGAGGCCTTGCTCCAAAACTGACAATTCACAGGAAAATATTGATTAATCAAACTAATTATTCTTGTTAAAGAACAAAAACTCTGCTAAGTAAATCTGAAAATCTAATTGACTTTATTGAGCAATTCAGGAATCAGGTAACATTCCATTTTGCAAGTAGAATAGTACTCTGTGAAGCTGTATAATATTCAAGGTTTTTATAGACAGAAACTAGGCACAATGAGCAACTTATTAATGAAAGGAAAAAAAGGAAAATTATTTTAGGTAAAGTTGCCTTCCCGTAAGGGAAAGTGGGGCATGGGTGTCTTATCAGGCAGATTGCTGCAGCTTCCTTTGGGGAGGATGGAGAGGCCCATACCACAGATTACCTCGTTTTGTACTTACCAGAAAGATCCAGATTGCCCAATTAAGTTTACATTTCTGGAGAAAGTTGAAACTGCCATTAGGTCAGGCATGAATTCTAGGTTGAGTGTCATGGGTTTTTACCATAAATTATTCCATTTTGGGCCTTCGGTTTTCTCTTTAACATTCTTCAAATTAGATCATTAATCAAAATTATTTTTTTCAACTATAATAAGTGAGATTCACAAGTGAATAGCTGCTGAGGAAAGTAAGTACTGGTGGGAGAAATGAAAAGCTTGTATTCCTCTTCCATTTTGGTGAATTAAAAAAAAAAAAATTCATTGAGAGTGAGAGAGGTTTCTGTTAGCCTGTCTAAGAAAACTGTCTAAGAATGAAATATTCCTGTGCCCTCAGATTTGGTTAAAAAAACAAAAATTACCATTAAATCTTTTCACAACACTTATTCCATTGAAGGAAGATACATATGACCTGTTTCTTAATAAACAGCTTAGGGGCAGCAGGGATGGCTCAGCGAGTTAAGTTCTCACTTTGTAGCCCTGGGGACCACAGATCAAATCCCGGCCCTGGCCTTTGAGGACTCATATGCTGAACTGGGGTGTGCTTCCCATGCAGGAGGCCCCCAATTTAGTTCTCACTCACTGGTTTGCCCCCTGGCTGAAGAGGTTGTGCCTCCCATGCAGGAGGTCCCCAGCCCTGTCCCCTCCCTGTGGGGCCCTGGCCCACCTGCATGGTACAAAACCATGTTGAAAACTGATGACGTTCAACTGTGGAGACTGCTCTGGGCCTCCCCCTTCTCTATTTCTCTCTCTGTCTCTGTCTGTCTCTGTCTTTGTCAAAAACAATAAAATAAAATCTTAAAAAAATAAAAATAAACAGCTTAAAAATCTATATTCCCAAAAGGCAGATTCATGGTGGCAAATTTTTGTTTCCTTCATTCTGCAACCAATTCCTCTCCTCTGTTTATAGATAATGCAATTAAAATCACTGTAATAATAAAGTTAGGTAATTATATGCCAGATTTTCTGCCTGTATTATTTCATTTAATCTTCATAGCAGCCATATGAGGTATGTGAGTATTGAAAAATTAGATGCCAGTTGTTCTGACTCCAGTGCGTGAACTCTCACTGTAACATCCAGTTTCCTAAAAACCCTAAATTATGTTGGAGTCTGGTATTCTACTTTGTCCAAATATTCTTCCCAAGGTAATAATATCAACAAATTATATTAGAAATCTGTATAAGCAGCATGCATAGAGTAGTTGCTCTGCACATAGCACTGCAGTGGTACTCAATTTATTATTTTGTTTGTTTTTTTTCTATTTCTATGTCATAGAAACCATGTAATTAGTTTGATTCTTGTGTGAGTGACTAATGGACTGGCATCATACCGAGTGTGATAGGAAGAGTAGGAAGAATCTCACAAGCAAGAAATTGTTAGGTACATTAAAAAAAAATTAACCATGTATTTATAATTTCTTGCTTTAGATATTACTATCAGGAAATTATAGCCTTTCTGTAGCCTGCAGGAAAGATCACAATTAAATTCTTGTAACATTGGTTGAGCATCGATGGATATGAAACTGGTGGACCAACAATTTTGTAGTTTAGGAAGCTGCCAGTAGAACATGTAAGTAAAGTGGTCACTTGATAAATGGTCAATAGGACAAATGATGTGTAAGGATAGTGCTCATTTAGAGGAGTTACTGATAAAATTTGGGTGAGTAACCAAAGAAGAAGCTGTCCTCTAAACTTGTTTTTAAAGCAATAGAAAACCTTCCAAGGGAATAGAATTAAAAATTTTCATATATGAGCTAAGAACTATAGTCATGGCTCTCTACTGAAAAGTACAGATCATATTCTGGAAATGGAAAGACACTTAGGTTGTATAGTATCTGCAAAGAAAGACTTGAGAAGAGAGAATGAAGTCTTGGATGTTATGCTATAGAATTTTAAATATGCTCAACAGATAAAAGAAACACAATTCATTACATTTTTGTAGCAGTGAAGTGACTTAAACTATGTTTTAAGGATAGATTAAAGATGGCAGAAGTTAGAAGCAAAGAGGTTAAGTACGAGGCTGCTATAAGGAACCTGGTGAGAGAAAATGGAGACAAATTATTTGATAGACTAAGAATGGAGGACAGAGGTTGGCTATAGAATAAGTGTCCCCAACTTCTGGGCCACAGATCAGCACTGGTCCATGGCCTTTTAGGAACTGGGCTGCGCAGCAGAAGGTAAGAGGTAGGAAAGTGAGTGAAGCATCTGTATGTACAGCCAACTCTACATTCACATTACTGCCTGAGCTCTGCCCCCATTAGATTCTCATTGGAGCACGAGTTCTATTGTGCACTACGCATATGAGGGATCTAGATTGTACGCTCCTTATGCAAATCAAATGCCTGATGATCTGAGGTGGAGCTGAGATGGTGATGCTAGCCCTGGGGAGCAGCTGCAAATATAGATTAACGTTAGCAGAGAGATTTGACTGAACATAGACCATCATAAATCAGTTGCTTGCAGACTCATATCAAAACCCTATCAGTGAGTGGCAAGTGACAATTAAGCTGCATCTGGTGGCAGGCTTTATAGTGGCAAGTGAGTTGATGTACTTTGGGTGTTGCTGTCTTCCATCACTTTCAGATGAGACTGTCTATTTGCAGAAAAATAAGTTCAGGGCTCCCCCTGACTGTATTGTGGTGAGTTGTATAATTATTTCATGATATATTGCAATGTAATAATAATAGAAATAAAGTTCATAATAAATGCAATGCTCTTGAATAATCCTGAACCCACCCCTTTATCCTGACCTCCCCTCACCCCCACCCCCAGTCTGTGGAAAAATTGTCTTCCATGAAACTAGTCTCTGGTGCCAAAAATGTTGGGGACTGCTGCTGAAGAGGGTCGAGTTTGGGAGAAACAAAGGAATTCTTATTTTAAAGTAGTGACATGGGGGGGTGGGTCTCTGAAACATCTTTATTGACCACATTCAGCAGAGAGTTCAAGAACAGAAAAGTAAATATTGGACCCATGTTTGTTTTAACAAGTGCATATGCTCTAAAGATCTGAAGCCAGTGAATAAATAAGCAAAACCAGGGAAGAGTTTTTATAGTTAAGAAAATAAGAGGTTCAAGAAACAAAGACATTTTAAGGAGGAGCCTGTGGGGGCTCAAAATAATCAATACTTTTCTTCCCACTTTCTAAGTACTTCTAGATAGGCTAATAATCAGATTAATAGAAAAAGATTAACAGGAGAAAAATCAAAGTTTTAATGCAATGTGTGTGGGGAATTCACATAAGCTTAAAATTTTAAAGATAGTGAGGCAATTTTGTGGTATATAAAACATTTTTGGACAAAAAAGAAAGGGAAGAGGGATAGATTATTAGATTTTAGAAGTGAGAATCAGTGATTTACAGGTACTTGAAATGTGAAACATATATGGCAGGAAAATTCTTGATGGGCAACTCAGAAACAGTAAAACACAGGGGGTATCTAACTAAAAGTACTGGAGTCTTTCTGACTAATGCTAAGGTGGATTCTATAGGCGATTAAGCCCAGGCTTTCTTCCTAAAGTAGGTTTTTCTTTCTGAATCTCTTGGGCAGAAAAGGGAGGAGGACCAAAGATCTTTCTGAGTCTTTTGTTTCTTAATAAGCAGCTTAAAATCAATTTCCCAGAAAGCAACTTTAAGGTGGCAAAATTTTAGTTCCCTTCAAGCTTCAGGATACAGTTCTACAATATTTGGAGAAAGGGCAGATTTGTTCTACATTAAGAATTCCTTAATTATGATAATCTTTGTCTTTATTTCTCTTTATTTATTAAGAGACCTTTTATGGACTTAGAAAAAATCTCATTTGAATTTCCTTCCTCATGTCTTAAAATATTCGTCCATCATTCTTCTTCATATATCTTCTCTCTTTCTCAGTGGACCTTTTTGTATTTTAGTATCTATTAGATTATTGACCTCCCACATCATTGCATCATTGCTCATTGTCTTTTCTTTTTTAATTTCCAAGACAGGTTAAAATTCACATGTAGAACAATTGCATGCTTTATAGGAGAATGAAGGATAAATTTTTCTAAGTTATTCAACTTTATCTTATTTTTCCACTGTATTTCATGTACACATTTTCCATAATTAACCTAACAATAGGCCATTCTAATTATGTAATCTTAAAAATTGTTACTTCCTTTATTGGGAATGTGTTTTTTAAATCTTCTCCTCGTAGACCCTCCAAGTTTCAGTTCAAGTCCTCTCTTTCATTAGAATATTTCTTCTTTCACATTGGCCTTTTTCTTAATTCTGTTTACACTATACAATTTTATCTTATATTGACTGTTCTGTTATTTGAATTTTTAAAATGTGCTTTTGTCTCCATTATGTAATTTAATCTTTTTGTAGGCAAGAGCCACTTTTTTTTACATCAACAAACAGTATTAAGCACATAATAGAAACTCATTAAATGCTTATTGAAAGAAATTGTGTTGTAATGATGTCACTGTGATTTTAGTGAGTTCAACATTTATTGAACTTCTATCTATCACTATAACCACTCTTTTTAAAAACTTTCTATACTGTGGATGATATTTAGGAAATATTCTAACACAATTGAGCCTGGAACTGGAAAACAAAATGCTCAATTAAAGTCTTGTGATCTAAGGAAAAAGCCTTTCTATAGGAAAAGCAAGTAGTTGTGGAACACAGGGCAGTGTTCCTTTGTTAAGCTTATGTGTAGTAGATTGTAACCAAACTTCCCCATTTCCAGTGAGGAATGAACTAGAGGAAATGGGCTTTTTCTAAATCTTGGTGGATTTTGGTTGGACTAGGAAAATAATATTTCTGAACCAAAAGACATTAAACTGGAAAGGGTTGAAGAAAGGCATATTGGGAGAACTTTAACTCAGTTCCCCTCTGTCAGAGATAGCTTGCCTTTCAGACCTATTCTGGAATTGCTAACTTCCTTAGGTCTTTCCAACTCTGGCATAGATAGATCTCAAGATTGGTATAATAAACTCTAGCTTTATTATACTTAATCTTAATTAAACTGTTGATTATTGTCACAACTGAGTTTAAATAAACTTTCGCAGAATTAAACCAAATTAAATCAGTAAAATGGGTAAGTAGCTGACTTTCTTACTCTATTCACCAATTGAAAAAAACCTTTTTTTTTTTTTTAATGAGAAAGCTTCTTCTTTTTTTAAAACTTTATTTAATTAATTTATTTATTTTGACAGAGAGAGAGAGAGAGAGAGAACTGAACTGGGGGAGCTCCCCAGTTCAGCATATGGGTCCGCACAGGCAGGGACCGGGATTCGATCCTCGGTCCCCGGCGCTGCAAAGTGAGCGCTTAACCCACTGAGCCATCCCGGCTTCCCCCAAAAAACCTTTTAAAATTATCTTTTCTAATGGCAGTCCAGAATTTCCTTTTCTAGACTAGTGAGAAATATTACTACTTACACCTTTTGTGAATGCTATAAAGAAAAACTAGGCAGTGGTTTTAAAATACTAGGAAATTCTAAAGTATTCTATAAATATTAAGTAATAACCAAATTACTTGTAGAATTTCTAAGTAAGAAAAAGAATATTCAGGTTAGGGATGCTAGGATAGCTCAACAGGTTGAGCACTTGCCTTGCAACTGTTAGGTCTGAGGATCAAATCCCTCCCCTGGCCCCTGCAAACCCACATGCTGAACTGCAGCACAGCTGGTAACCACCTGGATTACTCAGTGGGGAAGATTCTCAATTCCCCTGCAGGAGGCCCCAGTTTGTTTCCCACCTTACATGGGTCCCATATCCACCTGTGTGAAATGAAATTATGTCACAAGTACAGCAATTGCTCTGGGCCCTCCTTCATTTTCTCTCTCACTTTCTCTTACCTTTTCTCAAAACAGTAAAATAAATCTTAAAAAAAATTATCCATTCAGTTTTATATTCCACCTATAAGTAAGGTCATATGTATCTTGATTCTTTCATTTTGACTTATTTCGCTTAATAAGGTGTTTTCAAGGTCTGTCCATGTTGTCACAAATTGCTGTATTTCATATTTTCTTTTTGCCGAGTAGTATTCCATTGTGTAATGCAATGTACAGACAATGTAATGTAGAATTGTACACCTGGAAACAATGTAATTTATATCAATTAATGTCACCCCAATAAATTTTTAAAAAAGAGAGAGAGAAACAAAAAAAAATTATTCAGTTTACTGTCTAAAAGAAACTTTGAGTTAAATATGGTTTTCTATAAAAAAACAAACACAAGTTTTCCTAATATTTTCTTTTATCCATTTTTTAAAGTATAAATCACATTTTATGCTTCCAACATCACCAGATAATAGCTTGAAAAAATATATATGGACCAGGGAAAATGTGAATATTTTCTTTTAGAGTTATTTATGATATGTTAAACTATTTCTGTTTATGGCTGTTAAGCAATAGTATTTGTCTGGAGATGTAAAGCCCTGTTGTCAGAACAAATAAAGGAAAAACTCATTTTAACAACAATAAAATTAATGATATAACACATGCATCAAATTGTATTGGTTAATATTATTGCATTACTTTCCTAGCTATTGTGTTTTATATTTTCTTCTAAATTATTATAGCAGAGGTGTGAAATGCTCGCATATTACATGCTTTGTGATTTCATTCTCCTAGGAAACCACCTGAGTCCTGTGCTTCCTATTATTGGTGGTTCTCTCAATGACTCCTGGCCCTCTGGCATAATGGAGACAAGAGTTCTCTGGAGTTTTTTGAGAAACCTGATGCCCTGATACCATCGGCAGTCCTCAAACTTAAGCCACAAGCTCTCATTACTTCCAAGATTCCTCGCTATGAATGTACCTGAGCAATTGACTTCAACAGCTCCAGGGCTTCATTAATTTGAATTCACCTCTTTCTCGGGGGATCCCCTTATGGTTGTATTTGCTCAGCTTTGTCAATGCCTAATTGGGATGTTTGGGCCAGGGATGAGAAGTGTGCCACAGGCTCCTGTTTGGGAGCTCTGGCCAGAGCTTTCCAGGCAGCAACCAGCTCCTGATTCTGTCACACCTGCCCTCTTACCCCTGCCTTATGGAAAACTGCCTGGGGTGCTTCTCCAGTCAAGCACCTAAAGGTTTATTGTCCTTTGGCAATCTCAGTGACTGATTTGTTTTATGACCGAATTCTCCTGAATGCTCTCAGAAGGTAATACAGGTGACTCAGAATGCCAGCAGCTTGGAGCAAAAACAAGTCAGTCTCTCTCTCCCTGGGTGCTCTGCTCAGCTGGGATTAGACAGGCCATGGAGAGGAGGGGTTTAGCTGTCAGAGCCGCAGGGCATGGTGTAGTCTAAAGGAGGCATAGCCAGGCAGACCATTTATCATTTTAATTGACTGAAGTGCAGGGTTCAGAGACATCACAGAGAAGAAGCTGAGGAATATTTACTACTAACTGCATCCTTAAAGTCCTGCTTTACTGTCCCAGCTCTTGTCCTTTGTACACATACTGGCTATTCATTTCTCTAGACATGCTTTACCTCTTGCCAAGACCTTACCCTTAGACAGGAAATTCTTAGTTGTTTCAGGCTTTTAGTATTTAAAGAGACTTACATTTAACAAGTAAAAGAAATGATCAGAAATTCTGTTAAGCCGACTAATTAAGTAGCTGGTGTTACAAAGGAAATTCATGCTAGTCTCTACCTTGAGAAAAGTACACCATTTTGCTGTTGATTGATTAAATGCATTTTTTTTTTTCTTTTTAAGTTTTGGAAAGGCTGTGGAACCTAGGTCCTTTTTCCTTTTTTCTAGGTACTAAGCCTATAGTTTAGGTAGGTGCATTTTGATGATGTCTTTAGCCAATAGTTATTGATCATTGAGAAAAACTTACTGTGGCTAATTTACCCTTCCCTCAAAACTAGAACTTAAAAATGAAAAGATTGCATATCAAATATAAATGAAAAATTATTTCCTACTTAATTATGTAATACATCAATAAGGATATGATTTTGTTTTATTCAAGATCTGGGGAAGCCGGGATGGCTCAGTGGGTTGAGCGCTCACTTTGCAGCGCTGGGGACCAAGGATCGAATCCCGGCCCTGGCCCATGTGGAACCATGTGCTGAGCTGGGAGCTCCCCCAGTTCAGTTCTCCCTCTGTCTCTGCGTCTCTCTCTCTCTCTCAAAAATAAATAAACAAATAAAATATATTTAAAAAAAAAGATCTCAAATACATATATGGACTGGCAATAAAAAATATAAGAAAAAAGTGACTCAGGTGGAAAATTTTGACAAAGAGGGCTGCTTCATTGAAAGTTGACTGTGACAACTTAGGTTCAGCTGATTTAGTCTTACAGTTGCTAGTACGTAGTCTTTTTTCAAACAAAAGGCAAAAATTGAGATTTTTTCTCCCAATTTTTAAATATTAACATAAAATTTATTATTTTTTAAATATTGGTGACTTAGAAGATGGGCCAGACTTCTTCATAAACTACCAGTTTTTATAATCTTTATTTTATAGCTGGATGTGGAAAATTGGAATTAGAATATAAAATCATTTATAACCTGACTTTTAGAGTGAGAAATATTATAGTGAGCTACTTCATGTATCACCTTCAGTATTCCTTCATTTGTTTTTATAATATAAAAAATAAAAAGTGGCATCTAATACCCTTTTAGGGGAGCTTAACTCTGGGCCATAATTTATTTTGTGGCTTCCTATGTTTACTATATGTTTTCAAATTACCTTTTTATTACTCAACCTCCTTTGCAACATTTTCTTCAAGACTGTTCCCAGCAAGCCTGTTCGGAATGGAGAGGATCTTTCCTTGCTCTAGGGAGCTTGCTACAAGAAGAGAAAAGGGTTGGAAACTATGCACCATCAATGTTCTTGGAATATAGCTCAACCAGAAAGGACTTCCCAATCAACTAGTGCACTGTCACTTCCTCTCTCCTCCTTCAAGAGACATTTCTTTTTCCTCTATAAATTAATTATTAACAGACTTTCTCTCTGCACTAAATTCTGGTGCTTTAAACAACTATGATTTTTGGCCTTCAAAGCCATTTCCCTTGAATGCAGCTATTTTTTTAATTTAGAAATACATTAGATTTTGTCACATATGAGGTCTGTCCAGAAAGTATCCAGCCAGGCACTATGAAAAATAGAGGCATTTATGGCTGAAGTTTTTTCTGGGCAACCCTCATATGCAGAGAGGATAGGGGCCATCATTTCCACTTCTAGCTTTTCTTGACGTATCTCACATGAGGATCACTATTTATCCTAAGTCTTCTTGCCATTTGGTGTGATTTTTCTTACCTACCTTTTCCTACAAATGCACTTGCTTTTTCTTTACTTCTTATGAACCACAACAGAAGGAGACTATAACTGCATCTACTATAGTTTGCATATTACCTTTTCTTTCAAACCATTCTTATTAAAGGAGGGAACTATCACCCATGTACATATCTCATAGACTAAGAAGAGAAAACACTTGCAAGGTAAAAATAGCCAAATATTGATTTTTATGTCTTTGCAGTTCTAATCACTTTATTTACCTTGACTTCATCAATGTTCTTAGTTTATATTTTCTTAGCCAAACTTACAGTTTCTGTGAGGTGATAGTGTTTATTTTCAAGCCATTTTGAGTTAAATTTTCAGTAAGGTACCTTGAGGCAATGTATTTAAAATATTAGCAATCACTGAATCGATTATGTTTTTTCATTTTATTTGTGTAATAACTGAAACTTTTGACAGCAAAATCAACATTAAAGAAATAGTTTGACCTCTTTCTCCATATCCCCCCCCCCCCACCTTTTGCTTAGTTAACCTTTCAGGTGTTTCTAGCTGTCCCTATGTCATTCTGACAACATAATTTTTCATGATTTACCTCACAATAATGTTTATGATTTTATCCTGAACTCTCAAGTGTTTCAAAAACTTTTCTCTTCCCTTAACCTCCAAAGTTCAATCTTCCCATTGCCATATTTTGGTCTACATATTTATTTGAAGTATAAAATTCACATTGGAGGGGAAGCTGGGATGGCTCAGTGGGTTAAGCACTCACTTTGCAGCCCTGGGGACTGAGGATCAAATCCTGGTCCCGGCCCGAGTGGACCCATATGCTGAACTGGGTAGTGTCCCCAGTTCAGTTCTCACCAGGGTGAGACCTGGCCAATTTCCTGCCCTGTGCAGCCCCGCGCCCACCTGTGGAACGAAACTATGTGGAAAAACCATTGATGTGCAACTATGAAGACTATTCTGGGCCCTCCCCCTTCTCTCTGTCTCTGTCTCTGTATCTCTCTGTCAAAAAAAATAAAAAAAAATCTTTAAAACTCGCATTTGAAACTATCTTGGCTATTCGAACTTTTATTTAAAGTCCTCCATACTCATAAATATTAGCACATATAGCATAGAAATCTGTGTGGATATCCTGTAATGCAGAACAAAATATTACATAGGTGACATAAGAATTTAAATTCCAAACTCCCCTCCACCCACCCTGAACGTCCCAGTAGAATGAATTACTATAAAGGCTGTCCATTTCACTTGCTACTTGGAGGTGCCACAGGGAGCTGCCTTCACTGGAAAGCCCTACTCAGATTCAGCTAGTGACTATTCTGTCTTCTGGAGTCCATGTCACCAGCCCACAGACTCTTATCCTCTTTGTTCAACATGCTTTCCAATTTTATACACCTTCAACCATTACTGCTCTGTACAAAGCTGAAAGTTATAGAAGTGAGATGACATCTGCAGGCCACAGAATTTTCAATTCAGTATCATTCTGTATTCCCTTATGTTTCTTTTTGTCCTGTGTTCCTGTATGTCAGCACTGAAATTCCAAATTTTATTATCTTTTCTCATATTTTTATTTTTTTCTTGAAGCAAGGAAAATGTGAACGTAACTTCTGGGATCCCTAATTTGAAGTGACTTAAAGTCATCTATATTAATGACTTGTAAAATGTCTAAAGCCAGCATAGTTTTAAACCTCTTTTTATTATACAAGTTGAGTTTCAGTTACACTTGAGAACCTTCTTTACTGTTTCATAAAGGATGTGTTCCCCCCGCCCCCAATCTTCATTTGTTTCTAAGAACCATGTGTCCATTTGATATGCCATCTTATTCTTGATTTTTACTGCAAAATGTATGTATGTGGTGTGTCCAGCCATCTGTAGTTTCATAAATACCTTTGATAAGTATAATGTATCTATCTTTAAAGAGTGGCTTTGCTGGTTAGGACAAAAGATAAGATTAAATTTATTTATTTATTTATTTACTTTTTTTTAAATTTTTTTTTTAAAGATTTACTTATTGTTTTTGACAGAGAGAGAGAGATACAGAGTCAGAGACAGAGAGAAGGGGGAGGGCCCAGAGCAGTCTCCATAGTTGCACATTATTGGTTTTTCCACAGAGTTTCATTCCACAGGTGGGCACGGGGCTGCACAGGGCAGGAACTGGGCCTGGGTCTCTCCCCGGTGAGAACTGAACTGGGGGCACTCCCCAGTTCAGCATATAGGTCCACACGGGCTGGGACTGGGATTTGATCCTCGGTCCCCGATGTTGCAAAGTGAGCGCCTAACCCACTGAGCCATCCCAGCTTCCCCAGAAATTTATTTATTTATTTATTTATTTAGATTCATTTATACTTTCATCTTATCTGTACCAAAAGCCTTTGTTTGTTTGTTTGTTTTGTTAAGTTTATTGGGGGTGACATTGGTTGGTAAAAATTACATAGGTTCCAGCCCTACAATTCTACAGTGCATAGCCTATGTATTTATTATATAATGTGCTCACCACCCAGAGTCAGTTCTTTTTTCCGTCACCATATATTTGATTAAGCCTTGTATTTTAAGAGTAGCCCTTACTCATTATTTGTAATGCTTTTGCAGAAAAAGAATGTTCTGTGCCTGAATCTCACGATTGGCCTCACTCCATCTGCAGCCCCTGTGCTGTCTTACTTGGCATTTCAGCATGTGCATCTAATTGCTGCTTGCCATCCACTGGTTTAATTTAGTATTTGCTGGTATAGCCTTCATTTTTTCTGTCTGTACACATAGCTATTCTTTATCTCAGAATCTGTGCCATAAGCCAGTAGGAATGAAATGTAGTGGCAAGGTCAGCACCCAAATAGTCTGTTAGTGAATGATAATTTTTTGTTATTTAGAATAATGAAATTATTATATTTAAAAATTAAGGCTTGTGAAATTTTGAAGTATTTTTACTAAATTGTTCTTTGTTACCTTTGAGAGAAATTTAGTCCATTTTTTTTTTCACTCTTAATCCTTCACAATGGTGAAGAAATTGTGCATGTTTCTTTATGAGACTCTTTTTTAACTTTTCATTTCATTAAGTGTCTACCATATAAAAATCAGAACAGTACTGTGAACCCCATGTATCCATAACCCAGGGCAAGCAACCTTCAATTTCTGCCAGTCCTACTTCATCTAACCCTACTTACCCTCCTCTATTCTTAATCCATAGCATGTCCATGACATTAAATTATTTCACCAATATATGTTTCAGTTTGTGTTTCTGTAACAAAAGTATTCTTAAAAAAAAATACTGTGTTATTTAAAAAATATTAACAAAAATACATAATAACATCAAATAGCTACACTCAAAATTTCCATTACTTAATGACGTAGTTTTTAAAACATCAGAATATAAAATCCATGCATTTTAGTTGGCTAATACGTTTCTTCTTTGTTGTTGTTTCTTAACTCTTAAAAGAAAACTTTTATCTTTAGAATAGATTTATAGAAAATTGCAAGGATATTATTGAGAGCTCCTATAATGGTTAATTTTATGTGTTAACTTGACTAGTCATGGGGTGTTTTTATTATACTTTATTTCTGGGTATACCGGTAACTGTGAGGGTGTCTGAATGAGATTACCATTTAAATCAGTGGACTCAGTAGATTACCCTGCCCAATGTGAGTGGGCATTATCAAATTTCTTAAGGGTTTTTTAAAAGAATGAAAAGATGAAAAG